>JBBMKA010005359.1:0-11627 GCA_037833695.1 Sechiopsis laciniata | reverse complement strand
ACATCAAATGATTCGAAATCAAAAGAGTTGAGAATTCCATCTTTATGGAGCTTCTCAATGCGTTTTGAGCTTATGTGACCTAATCGACAATATCATAGGTATGTAGGGTTTGAGTCATTTGGTTTATGTTTCTTGCTTTCGATGTTATGGATGTGTATATCTAAATCTAGAACATACAAACCATTTAATAACTTAGTAGTGGCATAAAACAAATCATTCAAATAAATAAAAAAATTTCTCCTTTTATTATAAATGAAAATCCTTCTCGATCCAAAACAGGGATCGACATAATGTTTCTAGTAATAGTAGGAACATAATAATAGTCATGACTTCCAAAACTAGGCCAAACGACAAAGATAAGCTAAAAACTCCTACTTCCAATGCAGCAACTTTTGCTCTATTGCCAACACGTAGTACAACTTCTCCCTTTGCCAATTTTCTACTTCTTGTTAGTCCCTGCACATTACTAACAATGTGAGTACCACATGCAGTATCAAATAACCATGAAGAAGTAGAAATTGCTAAGTTTACTTCTATAACATAAATACCTGAGTAAAAGTACCATTCTTCTTATTCTCCAAGTATTTGGGGCAATTTCTTTTCCAATGGCCAATTTTGTTGTAATGGAAACAGGCTCCGCAGCTACTTTTGGTTTGGATTTTGGCTTTTTAGAAGAAGTGGTATTACCCACTTTCATGCCATTAATTACCCTTTTCCTTTTTAGTCGCCCCAATTTTCTTGAACCCTTATCCCTTTTTGAACCATAAGAACATCCTTATGTTTTTCAAGTTCGTTAGGGATGTTCCTTTCAGCCTGAATTAGCATCCCATGCAACTCTTGAAGGTTTGCTCGCCCCTTTTGCATGTAAAAGTTCAAACTGAAGTTTTTAAACCCATCATGCAATGAATTATGGATAATGTCGGTAGACAACTCTTCTGGATAAGAGAATCCCAGTTTTTCCATGTGTTGAAAATGACTAATAATGTTAAACACATAGGGTCCAACTGGTTTTCCCTTCTCCAACCGACATTCGAGGATCTTTTGATTAAACTCAAATTTCTCCCACCTAGCATAACGCTGAAACATAGTTTTCAATTGCTGGATTATGCTGTATGCATCCATCCCATCAAAACGTTTTTTAAAGTTAGGTTTCATACATGCTAGCATTAGACATGTGACAGGCACTTAATTGTTTAGGAGAGTTTGCCTGGCAATTCTCTCAGCCTGCCTAGCTCCTTGTGGGAGGTAGGAATTGGGTTATCAAGAACTGACTCCTTTCTTTCACATTTGAGAATGATTATCAAATTTCTTTCCCAATCGAGAAAATTGCTTGCATTTAGCTTATCCTTCTCAAGGATTGAACGCAGATTAAAAATTGAGTTGTTGGTGTTGTTACTAGACATAATATCTTCAACAAAAGAAAAATTGCAAGAAATCAATAAATGTTTAATCTTCAACAAAAGAAAAATTGCAAGAAATCAATAAATGTTTATCATAGTAGTGCTTAAAAATTAAAATACTACTAGTACTTTATTCAAATTTTAATGTCCCATTTTGAATAAAGAAATAACCAAGACCCCTTCCTATTATTAATAAAACGGACTTCGGCCCTGCCTTTTATTAATAATACTAGAGGTAAGTAAACTCTTTTACTAATTACAACTCTTTGTAATTCTTGGTAGATAGGTTAACAACTCTTTGTTAATTTTATCTTTTTGCTTCAAAACCCAAAACTTTGCCTTTTGATAGTTTTGTTGAGTTAAACCAAACATGAACTTGTAAGTTTCATTAAACCTACACTACTATCCTTAGATTAAAAGCAACACCCTGCTTTGGCAGAACCTATTGCTAATGATCAAAGGCTTTATAGTTGTTTGTTTGGAAAAGCAATGAAACTCATACTTATAATTGGGACCCAAGTTCATTATGTTGATTTATTTTGGTGAACGCATTGAATAAATAAAACAACATAAATAAACTTAAATAAAGTATAAAATTATAAAAAAAAATTAAATGCAATAATTAATCATGATCATAGTATGACCCCTAAACCTAGGAAATAACTAATTTTCATGAATCTTTTTTGAGCTTCTATAGGATCTCCGAACTCCTTGAATTCTTCATTTGATTACATAATTTTGGAATTTAAAATTACAGAAATCTAAATAACTGAAATTTAAATTACAAAAATACTTAACGATACGTAGATCGTAGTACAAAAAAACTTAACGATATACAGATCGTATTTAAAACCACAAAATTCTTAATTGTGCCATACTAATCACCACACACATAATAATATCGAATATTATAAAAGTATTTAAAAATAATAGTAATCAATAATTCCATAAACCCTTCCTAATCATTAAACTTAACACATAAGTCAATTTGCAATTAGGAACACTTCATTATATTGATTCAATTAGAAAATTTAATATGGAAATAATCTCCATTATTTATTAATTTGCTAACTTTTTTTTTTAATTAATTAAAAGCTTGCTGGACTGAATTGGACTAGCATTAGGAGGTGAATTTTCCAGATTTTATGGAAACGATTTTCCAAATTTTATGGAAACAAAAAATATTCCAGCTTTTAATATTACTAAAAAATTATAACCAAATTTTTAGATTTTAAGGGAAAAATATTACCAAATAATCACAAAATCTTATTTTCCTAATTTAATCATAATTTCTGAAAATTCATTAACTTTTAATTAATTTTTAGAAAAATAAATAAATAAATTATTATTTGGATTAATTACCGAAAATCAGCAAGTTCCAAATTTGATGTTAATTAATTTTAAATTTTATTAACGCTTAACAAAATTTCAGAAAATTAATTAACATTTCGGTGATTAATAGCCAATAATCATCAAATTCTCAATTTGTGATTTAATTTAATTTAGCAAGTTAACCCATATTCTGCCTTTGAATCAAAATAATAGAATTACAGCAAAAACAATAATCATATAATATTATGCAAATTGACTCTGATACCACTATTGGAAATCACAAATAGCGAAATTTCATGAAACAATTTCCTAACATCTATCACAGAATCACATGCATGATAATTATATGAATTAAGTAGGAAGTAAAGAATTAGAACCTTTGATGCGTGATCCCAAGTAAGAAAGAATGCCTCTCTAAGGAGATATTAGGGCTCCAACGGCAACCTCTCCAATTAGTCCACTAGCAAAAGAACGATCCCACGTATGCTAGTAGAGGGTGATCTGTTTCACTCTCACTTTTATTGGGATGTGGAGGCAAATAAGAAATTAGGGTGTTAAGTTTTTCTATCTCATGGAAAAAACCTTCTCGCTCTCTTTCTCCTAACCCCACATATATACGTACAACTAGATTAGGCAAAAGAGAAAACCAAAACCTACCCAATAAGCCCATCAAATATAAAACTTTTTGGACTTTATACTTAGTTAAGTTCATTGTTGTTATGTATGACCTCTTAGTAATTAGATATTTTAGTTGTTAGTCTAATCTAATTAGTCTAACTACAATAATTATTCTCTAGCAACTAATTATTAATTACTAAAATACGCTAATTATTATCTCCATAATAATTTATATATATATATTTAATAATTGCTAAAATTTGTCTTAGGACGCGATTCCTTCACTTTGCCGCTACTCTTATCTTTGGAATTTAAATCCTAGTGCCCCACAACTCAATCTCTATTGTTAGTCAACGTCTATTATTTGATTTTCAAATATATCTTAACGTCATAAATGTGCGTATCCATTATTTATTATGTATTTTTTTCTTTCAAAAAATGGTGCACATCTTTTTTAAATTAAATATTGAATATTTAAAAATATTTTATACCCAAAAAAACTTGATTGGAAGAAAGATTCCAATTTCCAACCCATTGGCATCCCTTTTAAAAAGTCGTGCATTTAAATATAGTTACATAGTTAAATAATCAATAACTTTTTCTAAAAATCTATGATTTAAAATTTTCAACCCCTAATTTTCATCATTATATATATATAGAGATGTCCATGGGGCGGGGTGAGGCCGGGGAATGGCTTCTCCATCTCCGCCACCTAATTTAATCTCTATCTCCAGACAAATTACTGTTTTTTTTCTTGGGGATCGGGGTGGGAATTCCCCGACGGGGCACCGGTGGGCTCGGATTCCCTGCAGGAAATTTTTCTTTTTTTTTTTACATTTTTTAAATATTTTTTTGGACAATACTTTTAAATAATTTGATTTTCTTAGAAAATATCTATATTCTCAACTATAATGTTAATTATTAAAGAAAAATATTCATATGAATAGATAATGTCATCAACAAATATATTTTTATTTGAAAATTAAAGGGGTAAAGTATAGAAAAAAATATTAAAAAAAAAAGTAAACGGGGCGGAGATCGGGGAATCTTTCTCCCGGCCCCATTCCTTGCCTAACCGGGGATTCTCCGCCCCGTTAGGAGCGGATCCTCGCGAGAACCTGGCCTAGTGGGGAAAATGAATATATATATATATATAAATAATTAATTAATTGAAGAACGTTCAAATTTATTATATTTTAGTATTTTTTAGACTATAACTTTGTAAACCCTAAACTCCTAAATTACAAGGTTATAGTCTAACAAATATTAAAATATAATAAACTTGAAAATGGTTCAATTAATTTTATATATATATTACTTTGAATAACGAATTCATATCTTAATTCTTTCACTTGTACATACTTTCAAAATATCATATGTAGATGGAAATCTGAAATTTCTCACTCGTGAACAGCAAGAAATGGAAATAGACTTGATCGACCGACTTTTGAAAGCCACTCAATGCTTGAAAATATTTTTTTGAATTAGATATTGATATTCTTTCAAAAAATAAATATTGATTTTAAATTGTATTTATTTTTGAGAATTTTGCATGTATAATAATTATAAAAAAATGCAAAGTAATTCTCAAACTAATACATTTATGGTAAGAAAATGAAAAGGAGGTTGAAAAAGACCAAAAAGCCCTCTTCTATTAATTTATTAGTGATTGAATTTGTCACTTTGTTAGCAATTGAATCTATCAGTTTCTTAGTAATTGAATTACTATCAATTTCTTAGTGATTGAATTACTATCAATTTCTTAGTGATTGAATTTATTAATTTCCTAGCGATTCTTTTGCTTTGGAATAGAAAGGCGATTCGTGTCTGTCTTGCCTGATGCTTTGGGTTCAACGGCTGCAACTAACTATGGCTCTTGGCCCAGACAACGTCCCTTTTTGTATGAAAGGAGCCTCCCGAAGTGAAACTATCAATTACGTACCTAGTGATTCCTATTATTCATGACATCAGCCACAGATTCACCATGTTTGAATGCTAAATTTTATCCGTAAGTAATTGCACTCTCCAATCTTTCGCTTTTTTTATATAATTTTTTACTTATAGAATTTTATCATTGAAACGTGATGATGTAAATTTACTGATAGAATTGACCAATTTGTTCAACTTCTTCGCTTTCATCTTGCAAGTCTCCTTAAAACCTCTTGAGTTTCATGACTCACCATCCCCACAAATTCTAACTCATCTTCTACATAACTCATATCCTTAATCTCTTAGTTTTATGATCTCAAAGAAATTTCTGCTTCATCGACCACATGCGTGTGTGCGAACAAGAATGAGTTTTCAAATAGAGTTGAGAAGGTAATATGAAACTTTAGGTTAATTTCAGGTTTCGACTAGAACAAAACTAGAGCATTGCGCCATCGTCATTGAAACTAAAACACTCACAACTTTCATCATATACATCACATTTCATACAAATTTCATCTAAATCCCATTACAATTCCATAAATTCCTCTTCAATATCATTCATAAAAAACACAGAAATAGAGCATAAATCAACTTTGATTTTCAGCATACTTGTTCATCAGAGTAACATCCACAATACGACCCTAATCGAAGACTAAATGCTTCTATTAACTGTCGCACTGACAAATCTTTCAGAGCAAGTGTTCTCGTCATCGGTAATCGCGAGGCTTCAATTAATTTTCAAGTGATAACCTTCAATCAGTTTGTGATAGTCTTGAATCAGTTTTTAAGCTAATAGCCTTCAATCAGATTTTAGCTAATAGCTTTCAATCAACTTCTGTTGATAGCCTTAAATCAATTGAAGCCTCAATCTGTTCATCTAATTTGGTGGTTCTTCTTTGCTTCACACTCGGTCTATAAGCCTAGTGACAAAAAACATAATCATAAAAGGAACAAACAAATTCACAAATATTCTAAACAGAGATAAAATAATCATAAAAACACACAAACAATTGAAAGAAAAAAAAGAAAAAAAAAAAGAGGGGAAATCGAAGAACCTGCTTCTTCTTGCGAGTGAGATGCCAAATCCGCCAACACATATTCTCGAGCCTGGAGCTCCATTTCCGCGTATTGCAAGTGGCGACGACCTTCGCGTTTGAGATGGCAAAGGGCAAAAGGCGAAGAAGACGATATATTTGACGGAGTTGCGAGAGAGGCGAATAAAGATTCAACAAGCAATTTAGTTAGCAAAGGATAAAATTGGAAAAAATTAAAAATAAAAAAATAATAAAAAAACTCACCCTAATTTACTATGAATGAATTATTTTAAAGAAATGCAATAATTAAAATAGACATAAAAATTAATGCTATCTAGAGTAATTTTCCTTTATTTTAGATCTATACACTTTTTCATTAAATTTCTTTTAACGCTATTAGAGCCGTAGGCCCGTAGCTCCATCTGGGCAAGAAATATATGGTCTTTCACAACCAGATTCATTTTGGGCCGCCCAACCAAACAGAAACTGTAATTTCATATAAAGTTGGGCTTTCATCCAAACCTCTCAACGTGTAGTTTGATTTTTATGAATGTCACATTATATCAACATTACAAGTGTTTGGATGAGAGGATGAGAAGTTAAGTTATTTTGAGTCGTTAGAAATTGAAGTTTTTATAATAACATATTTGAATGTAAATTTTTTAGAAAAAGTTGTAGCCACAAACTTGTTTGATGTGTCTTTTTGTAGAGAAGTTGAGACAATAGTTTGTTTAGATGTAAATTTAAAATGAAGAGTCATTTCGAATAGTTAAAAATAAATTATTATAAATGAGTTATTTTGAGTATTTAGAAATGAATTATTTGAAATGAGTGATTAGAAATGAGTGGTTAGAAATGAGAAGTTATTCTTAGTAGTTAGAAATAAATGATTAAAAATGAGTGGTTAGAAATGATTAGTTATTTTGAGTAGTAAAAATGATGAATTGTTTTGAGTTATCACAATAAGTCGTTTGAATGTAGTTTTTGAGGAGTAATTAATAAATACTCATTTCTAAATCTTCCATAAATTCAACAAACAAACACCCCTTTATATTCTCAACATTAATGATATATATGCGAAAATGAGAATTTCAACCAACATTCAGAATATATGTATAAGGAAGTTTTTGGTTGGAATCTTCCAATTTTCTATATACTAAAAACAATGTTAATAATATAAACTATATAAACCCAATTTTAAAGTATCGGAAAGAATTCAATTGAATTAGTTAATTTTTACAAATTTGTTTGGATAGGTGAAACATTTTATTTTATTTTAAATTTTAAAATTATAAAATATATATTATAAAATAAAATAATAAAATGTAGCAAAATTAGGTCATATGGTAGGCATTAAAGTTAGGCATCACCTATAAAACAGTAGACATGCATCTTATTATGAAAATCCATTTTTCATCAAGCTTTAGTTGTGTAGCCATTTTTCTCAAAAAAAAAAAAAATAATTTTTGTAGCCATTTATAACGATTTTCTTACTTTTATTAATATACCAGCATTATATAATTGACGTTAACAGTATAGACTATACGAATCCAATTTAAGTATTTGGAAGAATTTGATTAGATTAAAAGTATGACCAGGACAATGAAGCCATAAAATTAGGTCATACAATGAAGCCATGAAATTGTTGAGGAACCCACATTTCAAAAATGAACAAATTCCTTAATATTTATAAAATAGATAAGTTACTGTTTATTAGTATATCACCATTTATTAAATTGATACATGTATTTGATTAAATAAAAATGAAATTGAGATTCAATCTAAATTTAGTAAGTCTAAAAACACCATTTTGAGATCTAACATTAAAGAAGTGAAGAGATATCTCGGATAAATATTATACAATTTAATAGAAATAAGTGGGAAATCTAGATGGATAATACAAGTTGTTGGAATTATCCTCCAATCTGTTGGGCAGCACAACGATAGATTGAGTTGGATAAGAAAATTGAGAATAGTTTGACGATAAATTTACTAATTTTGAGAAATAGGTGATCTACCATTATCAGAAAAAACTACATATTACTAGTGTAGTGTTTCACATATGCTCAAAGAAGTTCAAAAGACAATATTATATCCTTTCAAAGTTGGAAATAAGGCATCCTAACTCTAATTATCCACCGCCAACAAGAGCAGAGCTCTAACGACATCTTGTACAACTTAGTAACTATGAAATTATAGGTTCGAATCTCTCTTTCTTTAATATTATTGTATAAAAAAAAAAAAAAAAAAAACTCCAATTATTTTATATGATTAGTAACTTTTTCTTATGAAAAAATTCATGCATAACAAAAAATTGAAATGATCAAAAAGTTCATAAACCCGATAACTTCAATTAGAACACTAGATAGTTTTCCAATAATGCACTTATTATTCATAAGTGCCACAAACAATCAACTGTGTAATTTTCAATTAAGGTAGTAAATAATTTTTAATCAAGAAATACTAAAAAAAAAAACAGCATTAGAATATGAAGAAAAACGCCCAAAATTCTTTAGGATAAAAAACATAGTTTCCGCCGTTTGAGTTTATTATTATTATTATTTATATAAAAGACAAGACGGCCAACTTCTCCGTGTTTGGGCGATAATGACGTTAAATTTGGTGATCATTTGAGAAGTTTTTGTGTCCGACCCTTTTATAATATATATATATATATAAAAGATTTTATAGTTGAATTATAAGTTTGTTTCAACAACTTTTGAAAGAAAGTGTTTTCTAAAGGAGATTTAGGGGGTGTTTGTTTGACATATTTAGGTAGTTTTTAGGCTAAGAAGTTATATTGAGTAGTTAAAAATTGAGAGTTGTGTAAAAAATTCGTTTGGATGTAGTTTTTGTGTAGATGAGTTATAGTAAAAACCTTATTTAGATGTAGATTTAAAATGAGTAGTTATTTTTAGTAGTTAAAAAAGAAAGGATTAAAAATGAGTAGTTAAAAATAAGTTATTTTAATTGATTTGAAATGAATAATTAAAAATGAGTGGTTAGAAATGATTGAACAGTTATAAATGAATAATTAAAAATGAATGGTTAGAAATGAAAGTTATTTCAAAAGTAAAATTGAGAAGGAATTAGTAAAAATTCGTTTGAATGTAGGTTTTCGAGGAGGAGTCAATAAATTCTAAACTTAACTCATAACTAAGAACGTCAAACAAACAACCCCTTAGAGTTAGAGTTTTCGAGGAGGAGTTAATAAATTCTAAACTTAACTCATAGCTAAGAACGTCAAACAAACAGCCCCTTAGTATATATGGTTATTGAAACTATATTATCTTTTATTCTCAAAAAACAAAAAAAACAAAAAAAACCATTTATTTTGTTATATATATATTTTTGGATGAAAGTGTTAAAATTTATTTAATATAATTTTAAAAAATAGAATTTAATTTCTGTAGTTTCAAAACTTATGGTTTAGCAATTTATGATTTTATAACATCTCATATTTAGTTTATCTTTATAATTATTGATCAATTAAATATGATAGTTAATAATCCAAATGTAAGTGTGATGGTCGTTTCTATTATGCTAACAGTTGAAATAAGTAGTTGTACAAAAAATAAATTGAAATATTGATAATTTAACACAATTTAAAAAAAAAAAAAAAATTGACAACTCAAGTTATATCCAATTAACTATTTTTTTAGTATAAATTGAGAGAAGGAGGTTCAACAAACACTACATAGAAGGCTTAACTGCTTTCAAATAATATGAGAGTCAAGGTGAGTTGATTAGTTTTGGTTGGAGGAATTTTTGAAATCAAACTCGTGATCGTGAAGTTGAAATTAACTATTTAATTCATCATTGTCACCAAAATACAAAAGATGATATCATTTACGTCGAATGACTATCCATAAAAAAAAAAGATTAACTACCTCATGTTAAAAAAAAAAAAAAAAAAAAAAAAAATTAACTCCTGTTTACTTCTTTATTAATTACTTATGAAATAGACTCTTGATTAGGTGTGATATAATCATAACAATTAAATTTAGTGAAAATATATTTTCACTAAATTATAGACTAACTTTGTAATTTAATGGAAAATTAATTTTCCATTTTTTTAGATAAGCCAAAAGAAATTCAAAGATTGGAAAGAATAATATGAGTTGAGCATTGCAATTACTATAATTATCATGGAATGATTTCGTAATTGAGAGGGTCTTCAAAAATTAACACATGATAGATTCTATCTATGGTAGCCATCTATTAAAAATTAATTTCTTACAAACATTTAATTAATTTTTTTTTTTTTTTTTGTTTTGAAAACATCTAATTTAATATTTAAATGCTATAAAATTGATATATTTGATGATGATAATTGAAATACGAGAAAGCTGTTTCGAACAGTTATAAAACAAAAAATAATAATAAAGTATGCCGTAATTGCAACCAGGAACAAGAGATTGATGGAGATTTGATCACGGCACTGTATTTATTGGTAGAGTTTGTTACACCAGCCCAGCCTTATTGCTACCATAAATTCCTTCAATTTCTTTTTCAAACGTGATCCTAATATATATATAAAAGTCAAACACTTTCACAAAAAAAGTTGTAAAGTATTTTGAAAAGATAATTTGAAGAAATATGGCAAGATCTTCCAAAAGCTAAAAATGATTTTAAACAAGTGGGTTTGAAAGAAAAAAAAAAAATATATATGGTGAATGTGAAGAAAACTTATAGAAATTATTTTCTTAATATATAAATGGTCATCCAAAGTTTTCTTTAACTACTAAATTAATTTATTATTGACTTAACAATATTAGGTGAGTTGAATTATTAATTTGATACTTATACTTTAATTCCAGTGTTCAATTGATTGATTGTGTAATTAATTCATGAACCTTACATCCAAGATATTTGATTGGGTAATTAGTTCATAAACCTTACATCTAAGATATTTGATTAAAATTGGTAAAGTTATAAAAGAATCAATTTAGAGCATTGGTTATTTATTCATAATTAGATTGAATTGCAAATTTCTTCCTACTTTAATAGTGGGGAACAATTTTTTTTTTCTTTTTTCTTTTCTTTTGAAATAGGGAACCACATATTCAAATCATAAGATAAGTTTAACTTTGTAATTTACTATTGATTACTAAGGCCCCGTTTGATAACCATTTCGTTTTTCGTTTTTTTGTTTATAGTTTTTGATTTTTAAATTTTGGTTTTTTGTTTTAAAAAATAAAAATGGTATATGTTTGATAACTCATTTTAGTTTTCTATTTTTGAAAACTAAAAACCAAAAAACATGTTTGATAACTATTTTTTGTTTTCAAATATCACATTTTGTTTATATTTT
>JBBMKA010005358.1:0-11627 GCA_037833695.1 Sechiopsis laciniata | reverse complement strand
ATATAATATTTATTATTATTATTATTATTATTATTATTTTGAGAAACAAAAAGTCCTTTCAAAAACATTTCTAAGTTAATGTCATTAAAACTGTCAAAAAACAAATTAATGTCATTAAATACTTATTTATTCCTCTATTATAACTACTTTCATTAATTACTCGATGTTCTTTTAAAAATTCAGATGTGGTCCACAAAATAATCCTTTTCTTTTTTCTTACCATAAAGAATTTATTTTCTTTTCTCTGGTTGGAAATGATTTCTTCCTCTTAAAAATTTTATTATTTGGATGTGAAGAAACTAAAAAAAAAATCTCTCTTTTTCAATACAATACGTCAAATTGTCTAATAAGAAATAATAATATTATAATATTTCTTAAAAAATAATAAATCTTATCAAACAGAACAAAATTTTCCAATTTCAACCAAACACAATTTTCAAATTTTATATTCAAATCTAAAATTTAAAACTGGAACCAAACATAATTTATGTTTTTCTTTTGTTGAATTCTTTGTTTGGAAAAAACAAAGTCTTAGATCATGAATCAAATAAGGCCTATATTTAGGGGTGATATTGGTTAGGTTTTCTTCGGTTTTAGGTCAAATCGAGTATCGAACCTATTCAATCAATTTGACAAAAAAAGAAACTGAACTAATGTTCAATAAAAGACAAAACCATTAGTTCGATTTTCCTCAAATTTTAGGCCAAACCAAGAACCGATTCTATCAATTGATTTCACAAAAAGATGAATCGAACCGATGTCCAATAAAGAATAAAATCATTGGTTCGATTTTCTTCGATTCAGTTCCTCTACGGTTTAATTCTTTTTTACTATTTTACTTCCAATCCATATTTTAATGTTGTTTTCCTAAAAAATCCTCATAATTTATAAATAAATTAAACAAAAATAATTAGTCATTTACCAAAAAAAAGTTAAACTAACATATAAATATAAAAATAAAAGTAAATAAATTAATATTGGTTGATTCAGTTTTTATTGGTTTTTACAAATGGAAACCGATCTGATCCAATGACTTTCAATTTTCTCCAAATAAAAATCATTATGTCCAATATTATGTGAAAAATCCGAACCAATCCAATGGATCGGTTCGGTTTTCATTATCACCCCTACCCATATTATATATAATGTTTTTGTGGACGATATGTTGTAAATTTAAAATGACTATCCTAATAAGTTTAGTCGAGGCAGTTGGATATTAACTTTTTATAGCAAAATAAAA
This sequence comes from Sechiopsis laciniata, assembly GCA_037833695.1. Lineage (NCBI taxonomy): Eukaryota > Viridiplantae > Streptophyta > Magnoliopsida > Cucurbitales > Cucurbitaceae > Sechiopsis > Sechiopsis laciniata. The sequence goes on along the minus strand of JBBMKA010005358.1, from coordinate 10,387 downwards.
AATCAAATCCAAAGTATATTTTGTTGAAAATTATATATTTAAAGAGAATGAAGGTAAAATTAGATGATTCATCACATAACATGTCCTCTCCTTTCTCAACCATCCACCTTAAATAAGATTTTCCTTCCATCTCTCCTTTCTCCATACACAAACTTAGTTTTTTTTTTTTTTTTTTTTTTTGCTTTCATCCACTTTTTTCTTTCTCTCTCCTCTATGCAACCAAGCACGTCCTAAAAGTGTGTCAATGATTAGAAGGTCATAATTCAAATTATCATCCTTAATTATTGTTGTATTAAAAATAAAAGTACATTGCTAATAACCAACTTCTATTTTTTGGGGGAAAAATGCACAAACTACCCCTAAACTATGGTGTTTGTAACAATTAGTCCCTTAAACTTTCAATTTGATCAATTACCATCCTTCAAATATGATAAGTGTAGCAATTAACCCCTTTAGATTAATTTTGAAAGATTTTCACCTAAATGAGAAGGGTAAATTCGTCATATAAATTTAATTGCTACACTTATCATATTTGAAGGGTGGTACTTGATCAAATTGAAAGTTTAAGGGGCTAATTATTACAAACATCATAGTTTAAGTGTAGTTTGTGCATTTTTCCCTAAAAATAAAGCTTATATGTAAACCAACTTTGGGGGTGATTGTTTGCCATATTTAAGGAGAATTTAGATGGAAGATTTACTAACTTTTTCTTGAAAAATTACATTCAAACGAATTTTTGTAACTACTCAAAATAACTCTTCATTTTTACTACTAAAAATAACTACTCATTTCTAACCACTAATTTTTAATCATGCATTTATAACTATTCAAAATAACTCATCATTTCTAACCACTCATTTTTAACATTCATTTCTAATCATCCAAAATAATTCATTTTTAACCACTCATATCTAATCATTCTTTTTTTAACTACTCATTTTAAATCTATATCCAAACAAGTTATTGGTTCTAACACCTCTACAAAAAAAATCACATCCAAACGAAATTTTAGTTACAACTCTCAATTTATAACTATTCAAAATAACTTCTCAAACTAACTCGTCATCAAAACTTCATCCAAACACCTCTTCTTCTAAGAATTGGAAGAAAATAATTGAATCGAGTTAAAGGGAGAAACGGGCCAAGAGGAGAGGAGTTAAGGCCCAAACGTGGGCCTTGTGAGTGGTCCCGATTTGGTTCAATTTCGACCCATTTTGATTTGTATTGGACTTTTTAGCCTTTTGGAGTTGATCAGTACTTGGTCGATTGGATAAGCCCCAATTAACCATTTATGACAAATTCAACATCTCTGCAACACACGTGTATGTGAAAGAGGCAAATCATTAGACTTTAGCGCATACATATTTAGTTACATAAGAGTAATACAAGTAGGGTAGAAGCTTCCGGAGAGGTGTGAAGAATAATGCTGCTTGACAAAATTTCTTTCTTTCTTTTTCTAGGTTTCTATTATAGCTACAATGCTGCTTGACCGAAGGTGCAAAACATGAGACTATATAGGAGGAGAAAAAGTTGACTGAGGTTACGAAGGTGTGTTAGAAATTTCGGGAGACTGTTTGATGCACTATCTCTCCCTTCAACCATTTGAGCGAAATGCAGAAAAAGGAAAGAAAATCCATAGACCAACCCTATTGACTCCACACTGTAGGAACTACGAGATCACCGCAAGGACGCCTTTGATATCCAGGTGTTGCAGACCAACCATAGTGTGTCACCTCTTCAAATATCATTTTTCTCTCATTAATCAAATCATAATTTTTTATTATATTTTCTTTAATACATTTTTATATCTTACATATAATGATAAATTTTTAGTAAGTATTTACTAGTAATCGTATTAACATTATCCTTCATCACTTATTCAATTTCAACTATAATCCCACGTGCATGTAACAAACAAACCCCACCAACTGTTTCTCAATATCTTTAGAATTAAAATCCCACGTTCCATTCTCTTAATTAAATACTTGTTCATCGTTATTTGCGAATCGAAGAAAATTGAGAGATTAGAAGTATTCAAAGTTTTAATTTGCAATTATTGGCTGACCTATTAAAATGTATACTCTTGATAGCTGGAGGCAAAGACTTCCACCAATTTAAGTTTGGATAATATAACGAGCCACAACAATAAACTCAATAACAGAAACCTAAAAAAAAACTTTTGGATAATATAGGACATTGCAATTCTTCAATTTATTTTCCATATGGAGTTTTTTTTTCCTTTTCTAACATATTTACATATAGAATTGCATTCTTTTTTATTGGATTTTCTTTCGGTGAGAGTGGGGTTATGATACATTAAATAGTTAAAATATATCGAAAAAGTTGGTGACGCGTTTGGTTTCATTTTTTTACTATTTAGTGATAATCTAGTTCAATACCATGATCACAGATATTATTTTAAAAATCGGTATTTGACCTTATTTATTTGAGAGCAATAATACTTGTGTAACTGTATTTTTTCCTTATATTTTTTTATTACATATTTATGGATTGTAAATTGAATATTAGAGAAGCAAAAAAATGAGATTAACTCAACCCTAATTTTAAAAATATATATTAAATTGCTCTAATATATAAAGTTAGCGAGTCGACGACCAAAAAATGTGTATTTGTTATAAAAAAAAAAATATCCATCTAACCTAAGTCAACTGGAACCTAGTTTTATAATATCCAATAAGAAAGGGAAAGGAACGAAGCGGAGGAAATAGCGGGTCTTGTGGGACTCGTTTATGTTTTTTAATTTTTATTTATAAAATTTTAAATTATCTTTTATTTATTTTATGCTGTGTTCAGACAGTGCAAGTTTGTGTACAAAGAAAAATTAGGTAAGGCTAAACATGGACATATTTTTGTTTTTTTTTGTTATTATTATTTTTATTTTTATTTTTTTTATTCTAGTGTTTGGAGTGAGAGAATTTAAACTGGTAATTTTTTAGAGATGTTGCATGTATAATAAAAAAGGATAAAATATTTTCACCTATAGCAAAAAATTAAAACTAATTCATTTGTAACACAAAATTCAAATTGAGTTCTATCACCCATAAAATTCAATTAGTGATAGAGTTCTGGTTAAATTCTATCACACTCATTCTATTCTATCACTAGTCACTAATAGAAAATCATGTGTTATAAATAAATTATTTTAAAAATTGTGCTATAAATATAATACAAAAATTAGAATGTGCTAATGAGTTTAAATTTTCTAATTTTTTTGTTACTTAATCTTACGAGATGTTTTTGAAGTTAGGTTCCTTTTGACATATACTAGTTCAATATTTGTCACATTTTATTTTATTTTATTGTTAATCTAAAAAGGTTCTAAAAGAAAATTAGAGAAAAATAAATTATGATTCAAATAGAATTACATTTGTGCCATCCAAAAATGTGAACCTAAACTTTTGTCATGTGCAAAATACAATTAAAATATACATCTTGTTCTATTGATTATTAATTTGGTACCGTGGGAGAAAAGAAATTTCCCCTTTCCATCGTTCTGTTTCAAATCCCCCTCAAAATTCCGGCATTGTTAACTTCTTCAACTTCAAGTTCCAGAGCAGAAGTTTCCAATCTCCATTTGAGTTATTTTCTTATATATCCCAACCCATTTCATTGTTTTCAATTTCTGTTTCTCTATTGAGTGAAATTTTAGGCAAAAATGTTGCCTCCGGAAGCGACGCCAACCCCGACATTGTCGTCGGGAGTTTCGGCTGGCCTTGTGGCTGGGGTTGCCATCTCCGTGGCGGTGGTGGTGGCAGTGACGTTGATTGTTATGTATTTGTGTTTAAGAAAGGATAAAAGACCAGACGTGGAGGAGTTGGAAGGTGAAAATCTTCAAACCTCCAAAATTTGTCAACTAAACTCAAAATTAACCGTTGAATTTGAAAATAGTTTGTATGTATATTTGAATGTCAGATCACCAGTATAGTCCCCAACAGCAGAACTGGCAATCAGCTTCGCGGCCGTTGTCTACTCCGCCGTCGCCTCCTCTGCTGCCGCCTCCTATTATAAACAGCAGAGGAAGCTCTGGATTGAATTATTTAGGGTCTGAAAATTCATTGGCCCCTGCTCCATCTTCTATTCCTTTGGGATTTTCACAGAGCAATTTCAGTTATGAAGAATTACCAAACGGGTTTGGTTATGTGCATAAAGGAGTTATTTCAAATGGAAGTGAACAAGGAGAGCGTGAATCTCAAGCTAAAGTTGAAATAATCAGCCGAGTTCATCAAGATTTGGTCGGATATTGTACTACTGGTTCCCAAAGATTGCATGATGAATTTGTTCCTAACAACAAATTGGAGTTTCACTTGCACGGTATGTTATAAATCTCAATCGAAACAACCTTTTTCCTTTATTTGATATTCGTTACTGTTCGGCCAACTTACAAGCACCTCGACTGATGTCATTAGACATATATTTTGTCCTACAACATTTGCATGTAAAATAAACTCCTAGAAAATACCATCCTAAATTGAAGAAGTCTTCAACTCTTACTTCTTCAAAGTTCTCTTGATTATTAAGTCACTAAATTCTTCGCATTTTGATTGCATTGAAATTGAATGAGATTTCTTTTGGGATTGTTCAATTATTAGGCATTGAAGTCTAATGAATTTACATGTGTATGTAATATGCAGGTAATTCTAATATAATTCATCGTGAAGGCAAAGTAGCAAATTTACTTTTGGATCACAAATTTGAATCAAAGGTAATAATAATAATGAGAGGTTTTTGGATTATTACCTCTAATATCTTAGATGGAGATTCAAATGGATTAATATGGTGAATCTGATATCTTTTTCCAGGTTGTAGATTTTGGGCTTGCCAAGTTATCTTTTAATGTCAATACTCATGTTTCAACTCGTGTCAAGGGTACTATCGGGTACGTTAATACCATTTTAAAATTTAAACCACATTCCATTTAATTCGAGAGATGATTTTGATATGATATACATGTGAGTAAATTAATGGTTTAAAGTTAGAGTCTAATTCCTATATTTCAAAAATTAAAATTTAAAGACTAAAAGAAGTAGTACTCACCAATGACATAATAATAAGTTGGTTTTGGGTTTTTGAATTCAAACAAAAAAAAAAGTTCAAACCATAAATTCATTCTCATGGTTTAAAATTTTAAATTTAATCTATATGGTTTTTAAAAAGTTAGAATTTAATCAATATAATTTTAAAAATTAAAGTTTTGTCTCATTATTTAATAAAATAAAAAAAATTGATATTATCGTAAGTAATCATTACAAATTAGATACATTTAAGTTATTCATGCATAAATAATTGTGATCTTTTATTGTATAAGTGACTTAACTTATATCGTTATCGAGATTAAAAATAACAAAGACTTGTTTTTAAAATTTTATCAAATTATATGAACAAAATTCTAATTTTAAAAATGATAAGGATTAAAATTTAAATTCCTTTAAACATATTCACTAAATTATAGTTATAGAAGTTATAATTTATCCTATAATTATTCCATATACAGTTGTGGTGCTTCTAAATACCCTTCAAGTGGCTGTTTGGAGGCTTATAAAAGATTGAATTGGACTAAATTCCAATCCCATTACATTGCTTGGGCCTTCAAAATCCAAGCCCAGAACCTCAACCTTCGAAAACAAAGGAATTACCCTAATTTTTCTTCCGCCACCTCCGCCGGAGCTTTTCCGCAAAAACCACCCATAAATTTTCCGCCGCTACAATCGCCACCGTCTCTACCGGAGCTTCTTCGCAAGAACCTCCCAGAATTTTTTTGCCGCCACAAGCTCCACTACCTCCTCCGATTGCATCGCAAGACTTACCCTAAAATTTTGCGCCGCCACAATCCCCACCACCTCCTCCGGAGCTCCTCCATCTCTTCCATTCAGCTCCGGCAAAACCATTATGTAAACCCTAATCGTAACTCAGCGGCTATGGCGAGGGCTCTTCGATTTGTCCGCGTTTTGCCTCAGTGTAAGTTTCTACGGCTCTGATTATATCTCAGAACTGTTTGAAGGATTTGATGGATGAAGATGAGTCACGGTTGGATTGAAATGTCTAAAATGCCCTACTGATTCGATTGAATTTGGTAATAGAGCGGAACAAGCCTCCTCTTGAGCAGGTGACATATTAGCCATTAGGGACATGTTTTGGATAGAAATGAATGAAATAAGATGGGATGGAAAGAGGAGCTAGAGTAAATTAATGTTTGGTGGAAACAGAGATTATAATAAATTTATGTTTGGTGGGATGAGAAGGGAATGGAGGAGTTGCCGTTTTATTTAAATATATAAAATAGATATTTAGTAGTTTTTTAATATAATAGTCACAATTGAATATATTTTTTTTATTTATTGATAAAATATTATTTTAAAATAAATATAATTTAACTAGTTTGATTATTTATAAGTGATATATATTTTTTTAAATATAATCAAAACATAGTAATTATATTATATAAATATATTTAATTGATTTAGAACTATTGTATTCCATCAAAATAAAGTATATAAATATGTATTTAGATTATTTTGGAACTAATATTTTAAAAGAATGTATGCATTTTCTTTTTTTTTAAAAGTATGCATTTAGATATTTTGATGAATAATATGTTGATTCTTAAATTTGATGAATAATAAAGTCAATATTTATTAATATATATAAGTATGACAAATTTATTGCTGAAAAAATCAAGTATATAAATAATTGTAAATATTATTTTAAGATATTGTATATTAAAAAAAATTATAATTATTGCATTTTAAAATAAAAAGATAATATAAATAGTGTATAATAATTAAATATAATTCAATAAGTTATGATTATGAAACTTAATCTTTAATCTCAATTTTCAACACAATATCATTTAAATTGAAGTTGTAAAATATTTAAATACATTTTTCCCCTAAGCATACAAATCCATAAATAATTACAAATATTGATTAAAGAACATGATATATCAAAGAAATAAATGATAAATAATATATTTTAAAGAAAAAAGATACTAAGTAAATAAAATATAATATATAAAATAGTCATATAGGATAAATGAATGAGTTGGTCGATGATATTAACTGTAATTCTTAGTTTAAGAGATTATTGAGGTTCAAGTGAAAAAAAATGAAGTAAATTAAAACGTTAAAGAAAATTTTAAAAATGATTAAATAATTAAGTACTACAATAAAAATGTAATTATTAAAATATTAAAAATAAACATGTTAAGTTAAATTAAAGATTAAAAATAAATAAAAATAAAAAAATAAAAAAAACTTCCCAACTCTTCACTTCCCATTCAATCCCTTCCTCCTTCTCTCTTTTCCCTACTCCAAACATGGAATTGGTTAATTTTCCATACCTCCCGATCTATCCTCCCTCCCCAAACTTGCCCTATGTCTTTACATTTGATGTATATTTATTATTTTATCCTTATATTTAGAAAATAAATATTTTTATTTTTTATATTTAGATAATGTTGAAATTTAGTTTTAATATGGCAAAATTGTTAATTACCAAACATAACAATCACTAAATTAATTTTAAATTTTAACATTATTGAAATATCATCATATTGATAAGAAAACAAATATAAACTAATTTTAAATTTCAATAAGTATTTTTTCTAGTCTTAATAAATAAATATAAGTATAAACAGTAAATTTAAAAGTCAATAAAATTGAAAGTATTAAAAATAAAAATATTTAATTTGAAATCATATAGACCTAATAAAAACTACCTACCAAATCATAATATACTTTTTCCTTCTTTTGTTAAAATAAAGTTTGTTTAGAGTAAGCATTTGAATTTAAGTCAATACGAACAATTTGAAAACTATATTTATAGTTTATAAAATATATGTAAAAATTTGATCATGTATTTATAGACTTCATTTTGAAAAACGAAAAAAATCAAATATAAAACGAACTTTAATTGATATATTTACTATATCGAGTTTAATAATAATTGAGAATATGAACTTGGGACATTTTGATTATTGTATATACACAAATGATATTGAGTTATTTTTTTGTTTGTTTCCTACTTTAATCACGAGAGAGTTATATTTAAATTTATTAAACTCTTCAAAAGAATTAAGAGTAATATTTAATGCCAACAAGAATAGTAGTTTTTATTTTTATAATTGAGAGCTCGTGAGTTTAAATCTCGTCCTCCCAATTATAGTTGATTTTTTTTTTTGAATAATATTTAATGCCTCCCTTGTGCATGAAGTATTAGATAGTGTGAGTGACCGAATTGATCGGTGGCGTGATTAGTTATCTGATTTGGTATTAATTCATTTTCATTTCACGGTCACGAGTTCGAAAAAAATAGTATAAGTGAACATGGGTTGGATTGGGTTAGAGAGGTTTTCAACTCAACCCAAATTTTGGATTGGTCATTTTTCCAATCCAATCCAACCTAATTAAAGAGACAACCCAAACCAACCGTTATATTTTTGAGTTAGGTTGGGTCATCAGGTCTAATAATAAATTATAAATATAAATATATTTTTTTATTAAATTAGTCATACATTATACATAAACAAAATACAATCTCCAATCAAGGTAATGAAATGAATATAAATATACAATCATGGTTCATATAGAAGATTCTAACTATAAAACATAAAACAAATAGATAATTAAAACAACAAAAATAGGTGACATAATTCGACTTCCATAAAACAAATATATAATTAAAACCAACAAAGATATTTTACATAATTTGACTATATATTTTATCATGATATATAAATTAAAGTCTGATGATAATAATTAAATAAAATAAATATACGCATATATAATTATGTTATAAGTAAAAATATATATTTTTTTAAATTAAATAATAGTTTTGGGTTGGTCGGGTTGGGTTGGGTTAATTTTAAGTCAACCTTTGATCCAACCAAACTCATAAACATTTCATGATTTTGAACCTAACCCAACCCAAAAATGTTTTTAACCAATTGGGTTGGGTTGGTTCTGGTTATTCGAGTTTCGGGTTGTTTGAACACCCCTATTAGATAGTGTAGACATTCGTCTCAAAACAAATTGACAATGTGAGAAGTAGTTCATATACCTTATAAACACCAAGAGATTTTCTCTCCTTATCAATGTGAGATTCTCACATGGGGCACATCCTTCATCCTTTGTTTATAAGTTTAGAGAAAAGAGTAAATGTATTCAAACAACTTGATAACCTGAGTAACTCGAACCAACTCAACCTAATTTGACGGGTTTGATTGGATTAAATATATTTTTGGGTTGAGTTCAAAGTAATGAAATTTTTATGAGTTGGGTTGAATCAATGGTTGACTTAAAATTAATCAAACCCGACTAACCCGGATTTATTATTTAGTTTAAAAAATACTTTTTTAACCTATAATATAATTATTATGTTATTTAATTATTTAGATTACATGTATATTTATTTTATTTAATTATGATGGTTAGAATTTTTATTTTTCAATATTTTTTAAATATTTTTTTAAGTCTTTATAATCTATATATCACAATAAAAATATATACTAAAATTATTTCATCTTTTATTTTGATTTTAATTATCTATTTATTTTATAGAAGTCGAATTATGTCATCTATTTTTGTTGTTTTAATTATTTATTTGTTTTATGTTATATAGTTGGGATGATGGTGAAACTAATAGTGGGTGACTTTTGATTGAATATTTTACATAATTAATATTTATATTCATTTCATTAACTTGATATGATAATGATTGAAGATTGTATTTTGTTAGTATACGACTAACTTGATAAAAAAAAATATTTATATTTACAATGTATTGATGAAATCGATGACTCAAGTTGAATTGAATTGAGTTGTTTCTTTAATTGGGTTGGGTTGGAAAAATGATCAACCCAAAAATTTGGGTTGGATTGAAAATCTTCTTCAACCCAACTTTTCATGTACACCCCTAAAAAGGAGAAGCTATTTTTGAGTAAAAGAAAGGTCTATCGAAGGAGAAAAGGTGGTGGAAGTTACATTCTGTTTTATTCCAAATACAACCCAATGTTTTTTTTTTTTTTTTTTTGAGTACAAGTTAAGGGAAGGAGGATTACAAATACCGATTCTAGGGATTGAACCCGTAACCATAACCAATCGCGCCACCGATCCATTCGGTTTTCATAATCAATACTTTTAATAATGTTAAATAGAGATGTCCACGGGGCGGGGCGGGGCTGGGGAATGGGTTCCCCGGCCCCGTCCCCACCCCCTAATTTAATCCTCGTCCCTGGGAAAATCCCCGTTTTTTTTTCGAGGATTCCCCGGCGGGGTCAGGTTCCCCGCGGAGATTTTTTTTTTTTTTTTTTTTTACATTTTTTTAATATTTTTTGGACAATACTTTTAAATAATTAGATTTTTTTAGAAAA
>JBBMKA010005357.1:0-11630 GCA_037833695.1 Sechiopsis laciniata | reverse complement strand
TATTTGAAATTAGTACACGATTCATTAGGTAATTATACGAAACTATTTAGGGTTTCCGTCATATAAGCTAAATTAACACAAAACTGGGATGGTAAATTTAACATCGTGGAACAACTAAGGTAGCAGACGCTAAGAGACAAACAAAGACAACTCAGCAAACAACAAATTGAACAGTCAAGTAAACTATAGAGAAAATAGTTGACAGAACAGCGGAGTACTCATAACAGCTATGTGTACTCAACAGCTAAAAAGAGAAGACAACCACAGAACAGTCTTTAACAGCTAAGTCGTGAAGATAGCAGCCTTCAACAACTAAGTAACAAAGACAGCCAAGGAATAGTCTTCAACAGCTAAATCGCAAAGACAGCGATCATCAACAACTGAGTAATGAAGACAGCTGCACTAAAGAGGAAAGCGACAGGCGCCTGGGTTAAAGTATAAAGCAGAAGTTTCCAGATTTAGCTAATGCCCAAACTTCGTCTAACAAACAGGCTAACAGCTTTCTTAGAGTATTAATTAAAGACGAATCAACAGATAAATTAAAGCAGATTGTGTGAAATTCGAACGTTGCCGACCGTTGAAGCTGATGCCTATATAAGGTGGATCAAAACATTCAAACAAGAGAGCAGCAGTGAACAAATACGATAGAAGTGATATATACAAACGAACATCTCAAAAGCTATCAAGCTCTTTCTGTAATAGAACTTATTGTGTGATTTGTAATTCTCTCTTTCATTGTTGAGTGAGTTGAGAGTTTTACAGTTGAACATAGTTCTCATCTGTTCAACAGCTGATTGAGTTCTAAAAATTCTATTTTAGGTAGCTGTTAGTAAGACCTGAAGTCTGATTGGGTTTAGGCAGAGTGTCTGTGTAAACCAAACCTTATAGTGGATTCCTTCCCGTAGTGAAAGAAGGAGTGACGTAGGAGATTCAGCTCCGAACATCTATAAAGCTGTGTGTTTTTCTTCCTTTGTACTTTTGCATTTATTAGATGTTAACCGTGCATGTATATCTGCTCTTGAGAAAACTCAAAAACCTTGCTCCGGTCGGTAAGAAATAGAACTAAAGTTTAACCTCTAACATGATTAAATTCGCAGAGTTTGTGATTTTAATACACAATATTTACCCCTTACACAGGGAAAATTGATGAAATAACCCTCATAATAGGGCTATTTGCCAATATATATCACCTTTATGTTTGTTCCAAAATGACATTTCCTTATTGTGCCTTGACAACTTCATGGTGCGGTACCGCACCATAGGGTTCGGTCCCGCACCCCTACTTTCCTTTTTCGACCCCTAGGTTCGTCACCGAACCTCGCCCAGTGCGGTGCCGCACCCCTTTGGTTCGACACCGAACCCCATGGTGCGGTGCCGCACCCCTAGTGCGGTATCGAACTCCCTTGTGCGGTACCGCACCCCTTACACGTGTCATCACCCGATTGACCATCCGTTTTAATATAAATTGACCGATCGAGCGCCAAACCCATTTGCAAATACTCTCATCTTCGCTCCGGCTCCGGCGATCGCACCACTCTTTTCCTCCGTCGATCAGTCGTTCCAGCCGCCCTAATACTCCGCAGTCGACCTCTTTCTCCGCCCGCCGCCGCCGCCGCCACCGCTTGAAGTAGGCCGCACTAAGACTCCGCAGGCGATATTCGTCTCGTATCCGCCGCTGCTTCGCGTTTCACTACTCCTGGTGAGTTTATCGTTTCTTTAACTGTCATTTAATTGAATTTTGAACATATGTTTCTGAATGTATACGATTTGGGTTTGTGATCAGATGTTAGTTTCGTATATTTAGGGTTTTTAGGGTTTTTAGGGTTTTCCTCTAGCTGTTCATCGTTTTTTGTTGCTTGGCTGGAATTTCTAACAAATTCTTCGGATTCTTATAGTTGTTTTAGACTTTCGTCCTTCACCGCGACGCACCGCCATGTGGTGCGGCACATTCACGTTGACGCACCACCATGTGGTGCTTCACATTCACGTTGACGCACCACCATGTGGTGCTTCACCTTCACGGTGACGCACCACCATTTTTTGGGTTCTTTACCGCATTGAATTTTGAACATATGTCTGAATGTATACGATGTGGGTTTGTGATCAAATGTTAGTTTTGTATATTTAGGGTTTTTCTTTAGCTGTTCATCGTTTTTGTTGCTTGGCTGGGATTTCTAACAAATACACATGGGATTTCGTATACCATGTGGTGCGTCATCTTCACCGCGCACCACGTTGACGCACCACCATGAAGCACCACGTTGACGCACCACCATGTGGTGCTTCACCTTCACAGTGCCGCACCATGTGGTGCGTCACCTTCACAGTGTCGCACCAACGTATGGTGGTGGGTGCGACACCCAAGCATTAAAAACAATTGAGCCTTCTCCGAAAATTAAAAACTCTAGAATAGATTCATATATCTTAACAAGGATTACAATAATTTCGAAAACAGTTACAATACATAATAGGTATCAAATCTAATCTTTGACTCCGAAACCGACTACCCAATGTTGTTGGACTGAGCTGTGGAGGACGTTTTCTTGACCTTCTCCACCACTCTTTGGCACCAGTCGCACGGAGGGAGTGCGATTGGGGGAGTCACCCTAAGCTTATGGCAGAAGCATTGGCAAGGTTTGGGGGAGGGTTGGTTCACGGACTTTTCGGACTTAGAAGATGATGCCATTGGGTGAGATAAATTTTATTGTGAAGTTGAAACCATTTATAGAGTAGGAATTGGGGGGAAATGAATTAATTGGGGGGAAATGAACTATTGGCAGAGGGAAATTCAAATTATTGGAACCTTTTATGAGAAGTACATAATAGATTGAGAAGTACATAATAGATTGAGAAGTACATAATAGATTGAGAAGTACATAATAGATTCATAGTTTCAATTCATTTATCTATAGAAAGGATTACATTTCATTCGAAAATAGTTTGAATACATAATAAGAGTGAAAAAAAAACCCTCATTCATTTGCAAATATGCATGTTTTGAGGGTCATTTCCCCCGAATCCGACTAGACAATCGGATTGTTGACCGTCCCAATATTGTTGGATTGGGCTGTGGAGGTCGTTTTTTTGTCCTTCTCCACTACTCCACCTTCGTTTTTTGTCCTTCTCCACTACTGCACCCTAATCTTATGGCAGAAGCGTTGGGTGCCATTGACGTTCATACCATGAATGTAGTGATGATGATGATGAAGAAGATGATGATGAAGAAGATCAAGTTGAAACCATTTATAGGAAGTAGGATGGTGAATTGTAGTCTTGGGGGATGGTGGAATTCTTAGATAAATTATTAAATTCAAATTCTTGGAACTTGTTATATTCTGTGGGGTCAAACTTTGGAAGTTGTTATATTCCCTGTGGAATGGGACAAAGTTGTTATATTCCCATAGGGGTGCCGCACTCATGTGACGCACCCTTGTGACGCACTCATAGTGGTGCACTCATGGTGGTGCACTAATGTGACGCATGGTGCACTAATGTGACGCACTAATGTGGTGCACTAATGTGACGCACACTCATGTAACGCACACTCATGTGACGCACACCATAGGAATACATTTAAAATTCATTTTTTAATAGAAATTCATATATTTATAGAAAGAAAGAGTTCAGTACATTAGAATACATTTAAAATTTCTCTGACTCTGAATCCGATATGACAATGGGATTGTTGGCCGTCCCAATCTTGTTGGATTTGGCTGTGGAGGACGTGATGTTGTCCTTCTCCTCTTCCTCCTCAACAACCATGTAGCACCAGTCGCATCGGTCGAGTGCGACACGCTCTCGGTGGCATGGGCATCGGCAACCATGCTCTACGTGGTAGCGAGGCTTAATCTTCTTGGGTTTGGGGGAGGGTTGGTTCACAGACGGCTCCGAGGAAAAAGACCGTGAAGATGCCATTGCACTTTTTTCTTGTTAATGGTTTGAAGTACAAAATGGTTGTTGAACCATTTATAGTTGATAAGATATGTCGAATGGTTGTTGGAAATTCATACATTTAAAGTGGGTCAAACTTTGGGAGTTGATGCCATTGGAAGTTGTTATATTCTCTGTGGCATGGGACTTGGTGTAACAGTAGTTGGCACAGGAAATTGTGTTGCCGCACCATTGGGGTGGTGGCGTCGCACAATTGGTGGCGGCGTCGCACAATTGGTGATCTTGTCGCACCATAAGGATGTCTCACCAAAAGGGGTCGCACCACTGGGGTGGCGACGTCGCACAATTGGTGGCGGCGTCGCAACATAAGGGTGTAGCACAATAAGGGTGTCGCACCATAAGGGTGTCGCACAATAAGGGTGTCGCACCACTGGGTGGCGGCGTCGCACCATTACAATGTCGCACAATAAGGGTGTCGCACCACTGGGGTGGAGGTGTCGCACCATGGTGTTTCTTGTCGCACCCTCTTTTAATTGCATGATGATTGACTGATTTTGTTTCCATTATGCAGTATACAGATGGCTTCTACGATTCTCAGGGCGGACGAACATTTCACCGGACGGGTTTCATGGAAGGTTTCCCTAGCAAAGATTTCGAAAAAGTGGGAGGAAATGGACCTAATGGAAAGGGTTAGGGAAACACAGTTCCAGTACATATTCAGAGCCCCGGCATTGTTGTTCTCGGGGACACTCATCCACCAGCTGCAGTTGAGGAAGACCGGCTCCAACTCTAAGGAGATTAGGTTCTTAATCGGTGGGGAGGAGGTCTCATTTGGCATGAAGGACTATGCCATGGTGACAGGCCTCAACTTTGGCAGATTCCCGGGTGTGGATGATTTAGTTTCTGAAGATTGTCTACCTCTAGTGGAGAAGTATTTTAAAGGCGATATTCGCGTTAAAATTCAGGAATGTGAGAAGAGTTTCCTTTCTTGCAAGGACAAGGAAGATGCATGGAAATTGGGGCTGTTATGCCTGGTGCTTCAATACCTCCTCGCAATTGACTCGAGGAGGATTATCAACAGCAAACTCCTGCGCTTGGTGGAAGACACAGATAGGTTCCTCCAATACCCGTGGGGAAAGGTTTCCTTCTTGGCAACCCTGAAGGGGGTTGACAAGGACCTGAAGTACCTGCGTGCAGCTTGCCTCGAGAAGTCCGAACGTGAAGGAAAGGCGACAGACATGTGTTACACCGTGTTTGGGTTCGCACTTGCCTTCCAAGTGTGGACCGATGAGGTAATTTCCAAGTTTGTCCCCAAGTTTGCCCAAAGAGGGGATCAGGGGGGGGGAGGAGGGAGTTTGCCCAAGGATACTCCTCTACACTTCAACCAAAAAGAACACCCACCCAGATGTCCACACCGCCGTTGAGGCAAGTAAAGTTTTGAAAATGGTGGAGTCTGAGGCGGAGGCTGTCCTATACAATGGACCCGAGTTTGAGGACATGGGGGGCAGTATGTTCGATGAAATCTTTGATGTGGATGGGAAGAAGAAGAGTGAAAATGAGAAGAAGCGTAAAAGAGTTCGCCCTCCTCCCAAAGAACAACAACCGTCTCCTCCCACCAAAAAAGTTAAACGGGAAGCCATCCGAGAACAGTCTCCTCCGAGCGCCACTCCTTCGGATAATGATGGAGACTCCTGTGCCTCTTCATCAAAGCCCTTAAGGAGAATTGGTTTGAAGAATTTGGTGCAGGGCATAGTTAGAAGTGAGCTCCAGAAGTTCAAGAGTGAGATCCAAGAAGCAGTGAGAAATGAGGTTAACACTCTGAAGGACACTCTACTTCTTTTTATGAAGAGGGATGGAGAAGCTAAGGTAGTGGAGGAGGAAGGGATTGAGGAAGAAGAAAAAGAAAGAGAAGAAGAAGATGATGATGATGATGATGGTGATGGTGATGGGGATGGTGATGATGGTGATGATGATGATGATGATGATGAAGATGAAGATGAAGATGATGATGGTGATGATGATGAAGAAGAGGAGAGAAAGAGAAGGGAGGAAGAGGAGAGAAAGAGAAGAGAGGAAGAGGAGAGAAGAAGAAGGGAGGAAGAGGAGAACAAGAGAAGGGAGGAAGAGAGGAAGAAGAGAATGGAGGAAGAGAGGAAGAAGATAATGGAGGAAGAGAGGAAGAGGAGAATGGAGGAGGGGAGGAAGAAGAAAATGGAGGAGAAGAAATTGGAGGAGGAGAGGAAGCAGGTGGATGGAAGAGAAGAAAGGAGGAGAAACAGGGCTACAAAGAAACTGGAGCAAGAATATATGGAAATAAGGTCAAAGAAGAGAAATGATCTGATCATTGTGGAGAAGGAGAAGAAGAAGGAAAAGAAGAATGAAGAGAAGGAGAATAAGGAAGAGAATGAAGAGAAGGTGGAGGAGGAGGTGGAGGAGAAAGTGGAGGAGATGATGATGGAGAAGGAGGAGGTGAATGTGGAGGAGGAGGAGAAGGTGGAGGAGGAGGAGAAGGTGGAGGAGGACGCTGCTGATGAGGAGGACCCAAAGTTCTTGACTCCAACCAAGGTGAAGGATCTAAAGTTCAAGAGGAGGAGACAGCCCAAAGAACAAGGAGAATTCACCAACCCTTCTGGGAAGATGATGAAGGTTACTGACCCGGTGAAGGTGAATCCTTTGCTCAGGCTTGATCCGGAACTCCTTCAGCAGCTGAACGATTGGTTGGCTAACTGGAAGGATCTCCCTTTGGAAAATCAAACGGTTAACCTCCACACCAGCAAGGCAGATAAGTACCTTTTTGAGCGAATGTTGGAGCCGACTACGTGGCTCTATGACGAGGTATGAAATCTACTTGAGTGGGTCTCTACTTAGCAACACGGGATCAGTGTGTGCGAGACAGCGTCACTGCGGTGCGTCACATGTGCGTCACAACAACCCTTGTGGTGCGTTGACGCAAACGATGACGCACCTCTGTGACGCTGGGAAAATGTCGCACCCCTATGACGCACACATGTGACGCACACATGTGACGCTGTGTCGCACCAACTGTGGTGCGGTGTAGCACACTTTTATAATTTTTTTCCTAATGACTAATTAACGTTTTATGGTTCATTGTGCAGGAAATAAATGCTTGTTGCCACCTGATGCGACTGAGACAACACCACTTCCCGAAGACATATGCTGGGCAATCATTCACCATCGCTGACTGTCAACTCTCCCCTATGCTGAGAACACGTATCGAGGATTTCCGTGCAAACCCCGCAGAATTCATAGAGGAGATGTTCGTGTTTGACTACTTTGGCGGGAATGAAGACAGGAAAATGCTTTGTTTTGAGCATGTGGACAACATATACATCCCAATGAACTTACAGAACAAACATTGGGTGTTGTGTGTTGTCCGTATGGAAGACTGGCGCCTCGACGTGTATGACTG
The DNA here is from genome assembly GCA_037833695.1 of Sechiopsis laciniata. NCBI lineage: Eukaryota > Viridiplantae > Streptophyta > Magnoliopsida > Cucurbitales > Cucurbitaceae > Sechiopsis > Sechiopsis laciniata. The sequence goes on along the minus strand of JBBMKA010005357.1, from coordinate 4,309 downwards.
TGATCATTCCTTATACAAGGGAGCCAAGCTTGAAGAGTTGATGTTCCCTTTGGTGAAGATGCTTCCACACGTACTGTACAATTCCATGTCTCCGGTTGCGCAGGCAAGATGGCCCAAGGCGAGCCAGAATCCCTTTAAGTTAAATAGGATCCCCCACCCTAAAGTACCAAAGGCAAAAGTTTCTGGGGACTGTGGGGTTTTTTTGTTAGCTTATTTAGAGTTTTTGACTGCTGGATTAGAACTAGGAGATTGCAATTCCTCAAACATTAAGCATTTTAGGGAAATTTGGGCATGTAGATTATTTCATCGTATAATAGCACCTTAAACTGTGTATACCACTATTTGTAATTATTGTAATCATTTTATTGATTCATTTGTATATACACATTTGATTGAATTTTAATTAATGGTCAGATTATTTCGTGCTTTACATTATCCCTTTTGATGGTGCGACAGGTTGGAAGGTGGGTGCGGCATGATGGTGCTTCAATGCACCATGGTGCTGTGCGGCACAGTATATGTTGTTGTGCGACACAGTTTTTGATGGTGCGACATGATGGTGCTTCAATGCACCATGGTGCTGTAGGTGTTGCTGTGCGTCACAGTATATCATTGGTGCGACACAGCACCATGATGCGGCACAGCAATATGGTTCCACTTATATAAGCATACATCACCTGAACCATTGTTCCACTTCCTATAATCCTTTATATTACCAAACCAAACAATTCGTGCATTACCAAATCATTGGTACATTATTACATCATCACTGTTCAAACCATTTGAGTTGAAATACGAAATGAAATCCATAATCATGCATTTCTACCCAAGAAAGACTAAATCAAAGTTTTCAAATAATAAATGAAATCCATAATCATGCATATCTACCCAAGAGACTGAGCCGAATTCTGAGTTGAAGGTTGAGTTGTCGTTGCCCTTGAAGTACATGGTGCGGGCATGACTGCTGAGCAAGATGCCCGGTTATGACCTTGACTTCCACATGAACTGCATTTTCTACGGATCCTTGTGACCTCGCCTTGGGAGCTCCGACGTTTCGTCTGTGGCCGCCCCTTCTTAATCTTCACGAGTGGTTTTAGGCACACTCGTTGCTTAATACAATCAGGGATCTCCCATGCATCTTCATCGCCAACAGGATAACACGTCTCAGCGTATAGATTCATCCACGATTCAGTTGTGTAGTACCTAAAAGGAAAACAAAAATAGGGTTACATAAGTCATAGGAGAATGATTACAGGTTGTACTGTACCTTGAGCATAAATCATACGCATCCACGTTCCTATGACGGGCAGCAGCTAAGGCATGCGTACAAGGGAGACCGGACACATCAAACACCCTGCAGGTACAAGTTAAACCTTTCAAATCTACGGTGCAACCATTTTCCCCATCATGCACATAAAACTCGAATCGATTGAGCGGCTGCACGTTATAAGTTCTGCTTTTCTCAGCTTGCTCGTGTAGGAACTTCTCATAATTTGGTGTTAACCGTTGTGTGTGTTCGGCGGCTTTTTCCCTTCTGTTATGAAACCATTCTTGTAAAGTAAATCTTACATAGTCAGCTAATGTTGTTATGGGAAACTTTCTAGCATTCCTGCTCTGACTATTGAAACTTTCAGCATAATTGCTAGTCATTTGATTGTAGCGCGTGCCCGGGAAATACGCGCGACTCCATCTCTCCCGTCCAATTTCCTCCAAATATGCAGCAATACGTGGGTCCTTAATCCTGATCTTGTCAAAGTAATGGTTGAACTTTACAAATGTGTATGCACGAGAAGCTAAATCAAACTCTGCATGACAATTATCAGATTTAAATTTTGCCATAATATTCATCTTGATGTGGTATGTGCATGCACCGTGGTGTGCTTCTGGAAATACTGCGGACAACGCATTGGCAATACTTGGGTGTCTGTCAGACACGAAGACGAGCTCCGGCACTGATCCAATTGCAAATCTTAGTTTTTCCATAAAATATGTCCAAGAGTTATTATTCTCTGAATCAACTACGCCAAAAGCAACCGGATATAACTGCTCATTCGCATCTAATGCTATCGCAGTTAACAACTGACCTCCAACCTTGTGCTTAAGAAAACTTGCATCCACACATAACACAGGACGACAAGCGCTTCTAAAACCCCTAATTGAAAAGCCCATGGACATAAACATATACATGAAATGGCCTTGCTCATCAGTCTGAATGTCTGTTATGGTACCGTGATTATTTTTCTCCAACATGTACAAGTACGATGGCAATTTACTGTAAGAATCCTCTACAGTTCCTCGCACCGCCATTAAAGCCTTTTCCCTACACCTCCAAGCCTTATTATAAGTCAGCTTTATTCCATAACTTTGCTGAAAATCTTCGATTATTTTTTTGGGCATGTGGTCATGATGATGGTCCATGTACTTCTTCTTCAAAATATCCCCAATAACCCACGCTGGTGCAGGCCTTTTTTTGTCACGCCTGGACAACAATGAGCATGTGTGATCTTGTACATGTTTCCGGATCTCAAACATCTCCGACATTTTCACTTTCACACCACGCAATCTCCATTTACAGTTTGCCTCCAGGCATTTAACATACAAAAGTTTCGAACTTGACTTCTCCACCTTGAATTCAAAATGATGGGTCATGGCATATTTATGTATACTCATTTGAAGGCTTTTTTTATTGTCAAAAATCAAACCGACTTCCAAACCTGAGCCACCAATCATGCTTCCCTCCAAACTGGCAGAGCTTGGTCTTTCAAAATTTGCTAAGTCTTCTGCACCGAAAAGACGCTCAGATTCAGTCAACGTATTCGAGCCGTGCTCTATCGGTGCAGTTGCGATTAGGTTACCCCTATCACCCGTATCCAAATTGAAATCCATTTCCTCGTCCAAATTGAAATCTATTCGCTCGTCCAAATCACAATCTATTCCCTCGTCTTCTCTTGCTGGGTTTAGGATCAAGTCATCATTCGAACTCACAAATTCAAGTCTTCGAGCCACAGCTGGAATCTGACTTTCTTGAGTTGGTGGGGGTATTTTTTCCTCTAAAGAGACGCACAGAGGAGTGCGATGCTGAATTGAAATCGCATTTTCGTTCAGAAAGAACACTACCTCGTCGTCTTGTTGGATCAGAGAAGGAGGAAAATCTTGGATACCCGGAACAATATACTTGGCCTTAAGCACTAAATCATATCTATCTCTGTCCACTTGAAGTGCACCATAAAGGATATCAACTAAACCAGCATAAGATGTATTTTGGGGAACCACCACACCTTTGGTTTTCTTTCCAGCAAAACGAGAAACACCATTAGCAACTTCCCAATCTCCATCCCAGAAAACGAGTATATTCTGAGCTGCAATTGGAAAAAAATTCACATCGGTTAGGATAAAAAACTGTCCGATAATTTGGTGTGTGCGGTGAAGCACTATAGGGGTGCGTCATGGGTGCGTCATGGTGCGTCATGTGGGTGCGTCATCGCACCTCGTGGTCCAGCGACAAGTAATACTTCAATAATTAAAGTGAGCAGCTTCCTATAATTGTTACAACTATTCTACAACAATTACATAGAACTTTCAAAATGTAAAGGTGCATACCCATTACGGCGGGTGAGCGTGGAGTTGGAGACGAGAAGCTACGGATCCCGGCGACCGGCGGCTGGAGAAGAGATGACCAGGCGAAGGCGGGTGACCGGCGTACAAGAGAGATAGGGTGGTGGAGTAGTGAAGGCGGAGGCGGGAAACGAAACTTTGGGGCTTCGATGGTGATTTATTAAAACGGATCATCAATCGGGTGTTGACACGTGTACATGGTGCTAAACCGCACCATGGGGTGCGACAACGCACCTTCGATGGTGGATGTTTGGGTGCGACATAGCACCATGGGGTGCGACATAGCACCAAGGGGTGCGGTGTCGCACAGTGTGGTGCGGCGTAGCACCAGACTGGGTCTTGTGAAGGCAGGGGTGCGACGTCGCACCTTGATGTTGTCAGGGCACAGTAAGGGTAACATGGTCATTTCGCAGGCCGAAAATGTCATTTTTATAAAATTTGAAAAAGTGTCATACATTGGCAAATACGCCTCCTATGAGGGTCATTTTATCAAATTTCCCCTCCCTTCCCCGTCGTGTACAGGGCTTATTTTATTGAGAAGAGGAAAGATTATTTTTTTAAAAAAAATTAAAATTTTTGATAAAAAATTTTGATTATTTAAATTTATTAGGTATATTTTATTTTCAATTTTTTTTATTATATTAAATAAAGTACATTTGAATTATAAAGATAGATACATATTTTGAAAAATAAT
>JBBMKA010005356.1:0-11637 GCA_037833695.1 Sechiopsis laciniata | reverse complement strand
AATGTGTGAATTTATTGCAATGGCATCTTTTGGTTCTACCTATTTAAACTGTTTTAATTTCATGCATGCTGAGTAAGAACTAGGTTTAGGACCACTTTTGGGTCGGGTCCTTACACATAATCCAGGCATGCATACAATCAGTAAAGAACATGATAGACATATAGACAATGACCAAGTGTAGGGTCCAAACAACCAATGCAAGGAGTTCTTACCTGAAAATAGAATAGCGAACTAGCTACTCGAGCTGCAATAACAAACTACCACACAAAAAGTCGACATAAATATACAAGTCGTCAGATAGTATACGACTAACCAAACCACTACAAAAGTCTGAGTCAAGGATTTACCTACGAGCATAAGAATCCAACAGGCTCAAGAGTGCTGATGGGTCCCAATTCTGGTGCTAATATATTGTACAGTAAATTCAAAGTCAACTTATGCTAAGTTTAACTCGGAATCACTTACACGCAAGTATACGCAGTCAGGAATTGCAACAAGTAATAAGTATGTAAATTTATCGATCCCATAGAAAATTTGAAGCGCAATGATATAGATTAAGGGTAAAAAATGTAAATAACAAGAATGTGTTTTAAGAGGGTTGATGTTGATTAAGTATAAAATAAATAAAGTGCTAATGTTGATGCTCATGCTGACGCTAATGCAAAACTAAAGCTGCTTAATTTAATTAGAAATTACAAAGAGCATAGATGTGTTGCTTGGTGATATAGAAATCGTGCTACCCATCCCCATAAATGCTACCGCATTTATGGATGCGGAACCCAGCTTCCGCTACTGTTCCACATAAATAGGCTCAGGACTTTACACCCACTAGCGGGGTTAAACTTTAACTCCCCTTGAATGGTATGAAGAATCATCGTGCCATACTAAACATAACCTGCTGGGTCTTCTGTCGGATTCCTCTTACGAGTAAGCTAGAGGCACACATACGTGGGTAGCAAGCCGACGCATACTTCATTTATTAAAGCATTATAAAATCGATCACCCACAATTATGTTCAGCCTAATTCCAAATTAAATACGCTTCTTAAGTTTATCTAAATGACTAATGCAGGAAGGATCATAGTAAAGATTATTTCAAAGCAAGCTAAGTTGTCATGAGAAAATTAGTACGTACTGGACTAAAATTCAAGTCCCCTTCCGGAGTACTTGACTGCAACCTGCCGGTACAAAGCCCGTAGGTTAGCTTTTAAACCCAAGTCGTGCGTATGCATCTAGTGAGATCGTTATTCCTAACTTCCTTCTAAAAAGTACTTAAACCTAAGCATTACTTAGTGATTACTGTGAGGTTAAGCCTTTAGCATATCCTTTCCCAAGATCAATGCTAAGCACTCTCGAGTGGATGGTCAATCGACTCAAGATAGTTAAATCAACTGTCTTTCTTACTCTTCTCCCCCCTTAACTCTTGATCTTTAATTTAATAGTCATACTACTTAGCTTCCCCACGTTCTTAAACCTTAATCACGCATAAAAAGTTACGGGAGATTAATTCTGAAACAAAGAATTTGTAGATTAATTTTCAAGAAAGAAAACAACTATGATAAAAGCAATAAGACAGAGTATGAGATGCAAATGAAATGACAAACTACTATAATATCTATCTATGGAGTAATAGAGTCCATCGCCATTGTTGCCAATGGCGTCTTCATCTAAGACACCGCATTGGTACTCAATTCTTCAAGGTCTACAGATGAACAGAGGCCGCTGGGATCTTCAAGGAGACCCCGGTGTCTCGAAAGCTCATCAATGGCAGCTTCCGCTCTGAATTGGCACACCTTCTTCTTTGATTCAACTTCTATTTACAACATCTCGAGTTTCTTATCAACCACGCCCAACCTTTATGCCGTCCTTCTAGAATATTCTCTTTGTCGATTATTTTCATCTTGGTTCCCTTGATTTCGTGATTTGATTGCCAATTATCTCCTTCCTTTTCTGTTCTGATGACTCATCTGATTCGTCTTTACAACGATCTCCTACGAACATAAGACACGTCAGTAGATTTATACTTAGTATCCTAGTTTCTGCGCTTAGACGCGCGTTTTGCATCTTAAAGATCGTATTTAGCAAATCTTTCATTATGCGGTGCTGTTGGCATGCGTGTCTAGATAATGCGATTATTTAATCTAAATTCCCTGCTTATGTTACTCGCATACTTTCTTTTTCTCGTAGAATGTGCGGTTTTGAAGACTTAAATAGTGCTATTATTTAGCGCTATCAAGTGTGCTGCACATGCGCGTAGGGTATGGATGTGATGTGTGCGACAGTGCTAGCGGTGCTACGTGATAATTTTTCATTGTACATGTACGATGCTGAGGTGCGACGGATGTGAAGTTGCGAGCATTACAAGGATGCACGAACTATCATTATGCAATCAGTCGAGAAGGGCATAGACGTGCACGCGATTGGTAGGTTGAAAGTTGTTTATCTGGGCATGCAAGATCGGTGAGGGTCATCCGTGGCTGTGCTGGTGATCAGTAGTGGTGCGCGGTTGCTGGGACAGATTTATGCTGGTGGTTTTTATTGATGATCTCTCACTCTTCCCTTTCTCTTAATTCTTTTTGCTTATCTCACTCTTCCCTTTCTCTTAATTCTTTTTGCTTATCTGTGGGATCTATGACAAATGAAAGAGCGCTTCCTAAACTTTTCTGAACCAATGCTTTCTTTAGTTGTAAAATTGCCCAAAAGTAGCATATAAACACAAAGTAATACACAACACCTTAGTAATTGAAAATAAGACCCTAGGGGTAAAATCACCAAAACGTCTCTAAGGCCAAATAGACTAGAAACTCAATCGAATAACCTAGGAAATAAGAATAACTTTACGTGGAGGGTCTAATTAAAAGTATAGACATTATATCATTCCCTCCTTTTTATGACTTCCTTCCTCGAAAGTCCTAAAACTCGAAGAGCTCTAGATAACGACAATGCATGTCATCCCATGCTTTCAAGTTGCCTCTTTAACTCACTAACTTCTCTATAAAACTTTTACCAAACTGATCTCTCGGTTATGTAAGTTCCTGCACTTTCTAGTAAAAATCTGCACTAGCTGCTCCTCAAAGGGCTAATTTGGATTCAAATGCAATGGCTTAAAATCAACTATGTGCAATGGATCGGCTATATATTAACGAAGCATAGAGACAACAAAAACATCATGCACTACTGAAAAGGATGGAGGCAAAGCTAACTAGTAGGCCACTGTCCCAATCCTCTCTAAGATCTGAAAGAGCCCTAAAAACCTGGGACTTAAATTTTCTTTCTTACTGAACCTTAAGGTATCTCTCATCAGAGCTACCTTCAGGAACACGAGTTGGCCAACCTTAAACTCTAAATCTCTGTAACAAACATCAGGGTAACTTTTCTGTGTTCTCCGTACCATTAACATACAAGATCTGATCTTATGCACTACCTCATTGGTCAGCTACAAGAACTCTGGCCTTAACAAAAGCCTGTCACGAACCTCTTCCCAATAGGCAGAAGACTTGCAATGCTTACCATACAATGCCTCAAACGGAGCCATTTGAATAGTCATTTGATAACTGTTGTTAAAGGCAACATCTATCAAGTACAAATATTTGATAACTCTTATTCACTCTCTCAATCTGACCATCTTTTTGGGTACAAGGTCGTACTGAAGCTGCTCTCAGTTCTAGTCCCTATTGGAGACCTTCAAAAGCTGGCAGTGAACCTATGGTCTCTATCTAAAATAATCTAAACCAGTACCCCATGATACCACACAATCTACTTAAAGAAAATTTGCGCCCACTTCTCCACGAAGTTAGTGGTCTTACCGGAGATTAAGTGTTTGCTCTTGATCAACCGATTCACTATGACCGTAATCTTGGTATAACTTCTCCGGGTGCTAGGTAAGCTAAAAAAATAGTCTATCGAAATCTCTTCCTACTTCCATTACGATACACTTAAAGGTTGCAACAATCCGGTTGGCTTCTTCCTAGGTATCTAATAACTCTCAAATCCAGTTAACATTTAGCATATTTGTGAGTCATTGTTTTCATTATTATTGAAAAGTAGTGGGCAAAAAGGAATAAAAATAGTTATTAAAGGGGCAAAAGACTGACGCTTATGCATCAGGAGAATAAAATAAGGAATGCAAATTTTAAAGCGGAAAGAAGATGAATTCATTGAAAAATCATTATAAAAGAATAGTGGCGCACTAATGAATAATTTTTGCAGGAAGCGACAAACGTGAAACGAAACAAGGAAATGTTGAAACAGTAAAGTAAAGCATTAAAAATGTGGAAACGTAAAAGTAGAGCAGTTGAGATGTGCAGCAACTGAAAAAAGGAAATAATTGGATGCCAAATCATAGAAAGATCACCAAATAAGTAAACCAGAAGATTTGCTGAAGATTCGAACAAAGAAGAAACTTACCGCTGAAGCTAGAAACCGTATTTCTCATCTTAAGTATCATGTTAAACTCCTAGAGGAAGACTATAAAAAAGAGATAGTTAGAAAGAAGAGGCATGCTGACTTGAAGAGACGAAGTGTCATGACCACGAAGTTAACTCGCTGTCGATAGTTTTAATAGTTTTACATTTTTTTTCTTGGTTTAATTCATTATATTTTTCATTGTTCTTTGAATCATTCTACAAGTTAGTGATACAATGTTTACCATGATTGCTTCATTCATGTTATTTGTTGTGTTTCTTGTTTGTATGATGAACTAAATTTAATGAGATGACGTTAAGGAAATGGGGATTGTAAACACACGTGCTAGGGAAAACTAGGAAGGTAGAAATAAAGCATGTTAAGTTAGGATCTCATATAAGAAGAGTTGGCCAGCCATCCACACAAACTACTAGATTGTTGAATCGAAAGAAGAAATAACCTAAGGCTAATTTACATGCTCAGTAAGTTAGTATAAGGTCTCTTAAACTTCTAAAGAGAGTTTAGGTATAAACGTTTTACCACTGCATATGTCGCACTGATTTATTCTCTACATTAACTCGCAATGGGAGTTTGTTTTAGTGTGAACGAAAGCGGATCCTGACGTTTGAATTGTGAAATATGATAGTTATTCCTTACCGCATCATTTTCCCTAGTATTGCGAATGCATTCCATGAGTACCTTAACTAAGTCTTTTCTCTCTAATCAAAGTCTTATGCATTTTATTTTTTCGTTTCCTTAATTGCGAAGAATAGTGAATCACAACCCTAACTGTCTAATTTTTCGCACAATTCTAAATTACAACTGGTGAGTAATCCATAGTCCCTAAGAAAGAACGATATAAATTTACTTATCACTTACCGCAGACCGCGTATACTTTCGCAATTGTGGATATAAATCTATAATAGTTCGAGAACCAATAATCTGTAATCAGTATCTTCACATACTAACAAGTGAAACACCTACTAACATGCTCGGCTACCTCTCTCTTCATGTTACTCCACTAGAATGACTGCTTTAAATCCTTATACATCTCGGTACCTCCTAGATGCCAAGTGAATGGGGAACTGTGAGCCTAAGATAATAGCTCCCCTCTCAGTCCCGCACCTGCTGGCATACAAAGCCACCTAATAAACATCACTATCTGCTTGAATTTAGGCCACAATCCTGACCAACTCTAGGTCGATCGACTGTCTATCAATTATGTTAACCTGGTGGTAGCCTGACTCACCATCACTACAATGTTGGCCCGTTCCATCTCTTTCAACTATGAGGCCTAACTAGTCCACAACACTGTTGAGTGCATCAACTTCCAACTGAGTGCAACTGCCACATTATTTGCCTTACCTGGGTGGTATAAAATTTTCCAGTCATAATCTTTAACCAAATCAAACCACCTCTTCTGTCTCATGTTCAACTCTTAATGCATGAAGAGGTACTTGAGGTTCTAATTATCCGTGAAGATTTAGATGTGCTCTCCGTATAGATAATGCCTCTAGATCTTCAGTGCAAAAACCACTGCTACTAGCTCTAAGTCTTGCACTATGTAATTCTGCTCATAAGTAGTCCACTGATACTTCTTTAACATGCAAGGGATCTTTAACATATGACTAATGATCATGGATAGTATATCTAACACCTCTCTCTCTCTCTCTCTCTCTCTCTCGAGAGAGAGAGAGAGAGAGAGAGAGAGAGAGAGATTGAGTGAAAATAAAATATGAATTGATGGCCAATCGAAACATGTTTTTAATTAAAATGCCTATCATGAATAGTTCAAAATCCCTCTTATTTAAGATACATGTAACACACACGCTTTTCCTTAACCCTCACCTATATGTGCTTAGATCATGCTTGTGACGAAAAGAATTAAATTAGAGTAAGACAATGCAGTAAACATTACGTATCTAGTTCTGCGGTTTCCAATGCAATTATATCTACGCAATGAAAAAATTTTAAGCTTAACCTATTTCTAAGTGTGACGTCGGAATCGCTACACGCAAGTTTACACGGTTAGAATGTAGCAAGTGATAAGTATATATTTTATCGTTCTCCACAGGGATTGATGTCTAGAATTAAGGTTACGGACTTAAGATTTATGCAATGAAATAAAGAAAAATGAGTTTGATAGTTGTTTTGGGGTTTTCCTACGACTCTAAGTGTGAAATAAACAAACGAGCTAGGTAAAAATTGTGGATGCAAAAGATATTAAACCGACATAAGTGGAAATTAAATTTCATGCTTCCCTATTCGAGTAAGTGTTTTCTGCACTTAATAATTTATAACCAGCCCAGCTTCCATGGTGACTAATCATACTAACCTTGGGCAACGCATGCGATCGTAAGGTTATTCCTTACTCCTTAAATAATGTGAGAGAACTCCCATTGAACCTACCGTAACATACTGGATCTTCCTATAGTTCCCTCTTCCCAGTTTACTGAAGTTAGCATACGTCAGTAGCTAATCTACGAATACTTAGGATTAAAAGTGCAGCAGTATAAAATTTAACAACCTACATTTTCAACATGCATTCCGCATACGAATTCTTACCAAAGCTCCTACTTAATGCGTCATAGAAATAGAAAACAATTGATAAGAGAAATTTAGATATCTCATTACTAAAAGCTGTTAAACTTCTACAATACTATGATCTACTCCTAATTACAAAATAACAATAAAATTAGGGAATTAGTGCGGCTATGAAGATGTGCAGACTCCTTGTCATCGGCTCATGCGAAAATCACCAGTTATGTTCTTCGTGCGAATTGGCTTCTAGCCAACCAACCAGCTCATCGACTGCAGCTTCTTTCCTTCTATATATAGAGATGATTAGCTTGGCTAGCAAGTTTGGATGAGCTGAAAAATCTTCATAAATACTGGGATCTTTGATTTCTGCTAAAATTTCTTGATTGACGCCAAATTGATTGCTTGATTTATTTTATGTTCTTTCCTTATTGACATGATTCTTTAAACGTGTCTGCCTCGTGAGTGCATCATAATGCGTTGTTGTTCGCATTGATTCTTTTTCCAACGCCTAAGTTCCACATTTCCTACATTGTAGCATTTTTAGCACAGTTTATTCAATATTTATGCTTTTTATGTTGATTAATGGAAGCATGCGACTTCTAACCATTTTTATTCGCAATTGACTCGTTAAAACCTAACTATATCTATTGAACCTTAGATAAATGCATAATAAAAAAGCCTAAAATATGCTCTATTTGAGAGCTATTAAACCCCCAAACTTGAATCATTCCTTGTCCCGAGCAATGCTTGGTCTACCCATTAGCATTTTTGTTCAACTAAGACAGTTTTTCTCCTCTTAAGCTTAACTCTAGAAGGTCTTATTGCATTTCTTAATCTTAGCATAAAACTTCTTTCTCTTTTTAGTTTTCAAACTTTCCCAAAGATTCATATTCGCTTTAAAATCCTCTCTATCGTGACTGGCAGATTATTCTTCATTACAAGTATTTCCTATAACTCAATTTATTGTATCCAATCACTTCTATAACTAAGGTTGGCCAATGCATTTTCTCAATACTGCTATTTAGGTCCCTAGATCCCTCAAGGATTTTCGCTTGTGCTTTACGCATTCCTTTTGGGTTGCACTCATATCTACAATTCCGTAGTTCCTAAAATGATTTGCCTGAACATAAAGCATTTCATCTAAGCAAAAGAATTTTAAGCTTGCACTTTGGTAGATAGAGGAGAACTCCAAGAATTCCTACGGCTATTCGCTCTTTTCTGTCTTTATTTTGCCCAAAATGCATTGATCTTTAATTTACAATTTTTTTTTTTTTTAAAAAAAAGACAATTTACTTGCCTCACTTTTTCTCTCTTTCACTCCACGAGCTTGCCCTCACCCTCAAACATAAAATATTCGTTGTCTGTAATGAAGGTGAGGCTTAGTTCCTCCAAACTTAGCTATTTCTGTCGTAGAAATACTCTATCTCAAGCTCTAAGGCTTCCTTGTAAAATTTTGGTTCTTTCTGCCATGCATGCTAAGGACTATTCTAATGCTAGGTTTGAATCTAGAGGAATTTAAGAATTCTTCTAAGAAAAAGAAAATTTCCTACTAGAATCTTGATTTACTATTGCTAGCACTAATCTTTCAAGGAAAAATGCTAACTTTTTATTATAATAATTAAATAAAATAGTAAGCTTGCATCATAAATGATATGCATGCTCCTATCCAATGCTAAAAATAAAGAAAATTACAACCTATGAATGAAATTCAAGCTTAATGGAAGTAAATTAATAATAAATAAAAAAAAGGATAGTTGATAGAGTGGGAGTTCCATCTACTACTCCGCATTGTCGTCTGGATTGCCTTGCTTTGCATGAATTCTATGTTCTGGAAATTCTGGTCCTTCGGAGTATTCTTTTAGTGTTGTTGCAGCTTTTAAAATTAATTCATCTCGTTTGTTTGCGTAGGCCCAGAAGTCTTGCGATTGGGTAAAAATGAGTTCGAAATGCTTAACCAAATTATCCACAACTACTAGCTTTTTAGATTGATTCTTCTTGTCGTGTCTTCTCAGAGTTTTGCTTAGCAAACAATGCCTATAGAGAATACTTAAGATATCATCACTTAGTTTTGGTAAGACTCCTTGACTAACACACATTTGCATTATGGTATGTGGGAAAAACATCTTATCTTGGTTATTCTCTCCATTGTGTTGGATCTACTCTTCTATTATTCTTCCCAAATTTATGCTTGTACCATTTTTTAATGCGAAGAGTAATAGAGCTTGGTCCTTTCCTACCAACGTAGCATTGGTTGTTGGCATGATTGAATTTTTAATCAGGTACATCCAATCCCTAAACTCTATTTTGACCCATCTTGACTTTATCAAAGTCGGATTTTCCCACCTTGTGCCTTTTCTCCCAATTAGGCTTAGACATTCTTGCATATGCGCTTCTTACGGTGCTTCCAACAACTCTTGACATTTAGCTCCAATAACGTCAGAGAGGTTGAAAATATTATTCCAGGTTGTGGATCTGCAGTTTATTATTCGGCCTTCCACTCACAAAAAAAGATACATTTCCCTATTTAAGGTTGCGTAAAACTGTCACACCCAATCTGACCTTGCGTTTACTTTTGGTTGAATTAGTTTGGAAAAGCCTAATGCATCAACCTCGTTGAAGGTTGTCCTTGACAATTTTTCTACTGGTTAGACTCCTTCCCGCCAAAATCCTATCTTTCCTAGTGACACAAAACACTCCACTGCTGTTGGGGATGCCAGTTTTCTTCTCTTATAATCTATCAAGCTTCCTTCCCTTTTGTCAACTCTTCCTTTTTGCTGAGAAGATTTCCATGCTCCCTTGTTAACTACTAATGTTTTATTCTGCTGCGCTTCCCTGCTTACGGCTCCTCCGCTATTAGTTCTTCATCGAAGTAAACTTTTTCTAATTTCGAACCGGGGTGCAACGGCAGGCAGTGTCTTAGATTTTTGTTTTGATGGCTAAGAATCATGGGAGTGCTTCTGATCATCGTCTTGCTTACCTTTGCATGCCTTGCTAAGTGCATCGCGACTTGAGGCCATTGGACTGAGAAGAAAAGTAACTTAAGATAATCTCTTGGTTGCTTAAGATGTAGGCAGAGAGGGTGGTGAAATCCTCGATCTTTCACAGGGTATATAAAGTGATTGCAGAATTTGAATTTCAAAACCTTGTGCAAGAAAAGGAAATAACCACAGAAGGAAACTTCTAATTTTCTTAAGGATCTTGCTCTAATTTTTCGCACCATTCCCTTCCAAAAGTAAAAATCAAATGAAACAAACTAACAAAAGGAAAAATACAGGCAAGGAAAATATTCTATCCTAAAATTATGAAAAATAAATCAACTAATGCTGTAAAAATTTACACATTTTCATAAATATCAGATTTTTGCATTCTAAGAATGCTGCTAAGTAGGACCTGGGCAGAACCCTTGTGCTGAAATCCCTCTGGTACGATTCATTCCTACTTGACCCATTTATATATTTTCGGAGTGAAGCCATCTTTGATAGCTTGCTCACGTTTTACTCCATCGTGCGCCTTAATGCATGTACTTCTTATCACTGTCAGATTTGATAGGGTGTGGAGCATCACATTGGAGCTCACTTGAATTTCCCATATGTCGCTTCTTCTACTAATCAATTCTTGATGCGGTTGTGCTAAGATAGCTTTAAAACGATGGGCACCATTGCTAGTGGTCCACTATTTTGTGAGCTATCTTCAGTTTCCTACAGATACTTCAATTCTTTCTTTCGCACACTGGGTTGATATAAAATCTCAGTGCTTGATAATGCATGCTCATTACTCACAAAGCTAAATGATTGGGGATTTGCATATTCGCTCTGGCTTTCATCACCTGGGCTTTGCAGAGTGTCAATATTGGAACTTTCGTCTTTTGATTCCATAACTATTTCCTTATTATCATTTCCTAGAATAACTTGAGTGGCGAAACTTGCCCAAGCTTCTTCTTATAGCTGAAATTACATCCTTTGTTCTTCGTCTTCTGCCGCGAGCCTTAAATTTATGGCCTCTTCATTTCGTTTAATTATAGCTAGCCAGAAATCTTACCATGACAGTTTTGTCACGTAGTCGAATTCATCTGCTACTGCTCCTTAATGTACTTTGGCCCTTAAGAATGTATCATTTGGTCTTGTATCTTCTTTGTTGGCTGCACTTTCCTTGAGTGTTTCCTCCAGAGATCATTTATGCTTGTATTTGGGTTCCTGAGGTGTTAGAATGATGCAATTCTCTCTCATCTATTGCTGGCGGCTTAGCTACATCTCATTCTCCATATTTGTGTCCTCTGAAGACTTCCCACACTTGTACATAGGATACCAAGGTTCGCTGCAGCGAAACATGCTTGAATGTGAGTAAATTTATAAGTGTTTAAAGAATTGATATTTTCTAGTTTGTCTGCAGCATTCCTCATGGAGCGAAGCGAAATTCACACAAGAAGTAGTTCGCTAAAGCAAACGGCAGCACCCAGCGTGCCGTAAAAGCTTTCCACATTGCAGCAATGAGAATGAAATACCCTCAATTTCGCCTAAGCGAAGTTGATTCTGGCAAAAGCGCTGTACGGAAGATCGTGGAGCAGAGCATCTAATAAGCGCCAAAACGTTGCTTGATTTTTACAAAGCTAGAGTTCCTCTAGGATCCTTGCAAAAACTCACAATGAAGGCTAACTTAGATCACACTTAGAATCTAAAATTGTCACTCTTAGATC
>JBBMKA010005355.1:0-11640 GCA_037833695.1 Sechiopsis laciniata | reverse complement strand
ATTGTGAGTTTTTGCAAGGATCCTAGAAGGACCTCTAGCTTTGTAAAAATCAAGCAACGTTTTGGCGCTTATCAGGATGTGATCTCAGTTCATTCATATATCCCTCCTAAATTCGGGCGTTACATGTATTTTTCAACTATTTTCAAGAACAATTTTTAAACTTTTCCAAGTGAGGTATTTTATTTTGTTTTTGTTTTTTTATAATAATTTAGCATATCGTAAATACTACAATTGGACTTTTTGGACTTTACAAACAGACTCCTAATTAGGTTACAAACAAGAGCTAACATCATGTATGACTTGATAACCAAAAGATTACGATTTCAAGTATCTCACTTCAAATATAAATGAATTAAAAAAAATACTCCTAATCAGCTTTCCTCATATAAATCTTTTTTTTTTTTTTTTTTTGCTAAATGGAGCCAAAATCATATGCTCCTTCTTGCTTCTTATTCTTAAATCCAATTGTTAAGTTCCATTGTTAGAATTTTTCCCTTTTTCATATAAAATTTGGAGATACAATATGGGAACAATATTTACATCATTTTGATAAATATACATATACTTTTTCCAATTTGTAGTGCTTATTATAATTCCAATTAGCACATCAGTCCAATGGCATTGTCATACTAGAAAATATTACAAAGAATGAATATCCTTACGGTCTCGTATATTCTCTCTTTAGTTCTCAATTTAAAATCACTTCCCATCCCCCTCAACATCAACATTTTTATCTCCATTATTACTACTTCTATTAGGAGAAGCTGATCTCGATACTGATCCCACTTCTTCATCATCTCCGTCTGCATCGATATCCTTGTTTGCGGCTAAATATTCAAGAGCTGTTACCACGTCGCTGATCAATGGCCGCGTACTCGCTTCCTCTTGTAAACACATAGCTGCCACTGCCAAAGCTTGATACAGAGCCTTCACAGGGTAATTTCCTTCTAGCTTTGGATCTACCATCAGTGTAAATTTCCTTCTGTCTTTGAAAAGTGGTTGCGCCTGCAATGGAAGTAAACATGATTGATTGATTGATATAATTAACAGGTTTTCAGTTAAATGTTCTATATATATGTATGTACATGCAGCCTGGTGAGAATTAGAGATTGAAAGTCACAAAAAGGATACCCAAGTAATTAAATTTTGTTCTGCTGTTGGTCTTGCATTGTCTATAACTCTTCTTCCAGTTAGAATCTCGAGAAACACAACACCAAAACTGTAGACATCGGATTTGGTGGTCAATTGTCCTGTCAATGCATATTCAGGAGCACAATAACCATAGGTTCCCATTACTCTAGTGGAAACATGAGTTTTATCTCCAGTAGGGCCTAACTTTGCCAGACCAAAATCAGAGAGCTTTGGATTGAATTCCTCATCCAACAATATGTTTGAAGCTTTGAAATCACGATATATTACTGGAGGATTCGCAGTTTCGTGTAAGTACTCGAGTCCTTTTGCAGCTCCTTCTGCGATTTTCATCCTTGTCTTCCAGTCCAGAGGCTGCTTATCAGGGGCTATATCTAAAAAAAAGGAGGGTTTCACGGGATGGAATGAATAAAAAAGCTCAATATTATTATATTTGTAATGGACAATGTAGAGAGAAGAATCATACCGAGAAGATGACCCTCCAAGGAACCGTTAACCATGCACTCATAAACCAAAATCCTTTGATCCCCATCAGCACAATAGCCAACCAAGTTCACAAGATTGGGATGGTGAAGAAGACTCAACATCAAAACCTCTACAAGGAACTCTCTGTTTCCTTGAAATCCATTTCGGTCAAGTTGCTTCACTGCTGTAACCTAAGTAAGGAAAACCAAACTCAATAACAGTCACAAATGATAAAGTAATTAATAATAAGATTGTGTCATTAATAATTATACAGTACTTGTTTTGTGCTTTCAATGATGCCTTTGTAAACCCTTCCAAAACCTCCTTCCCCCAACAGATTTTCTTGGTTGAAGTTATTTGTAGCACTACTTAGCTCACTAAATGTAAAAACTTGAGCTGAAGCATTGTTTCCTTTTCCTAACTTCTTTACCTCCTCAACTATGTACCTTCGCCGGCTGCTATCTGCAAGTTCACACTCAAGTTTTCGAACAAAATTAGAAATTAAAAATATATTTTCCATCTACCATCATGTTTTCTCAATAACTTGAAAAGAATTTCTTGGTATAAAAAATTTAAATAATAAAACAAGGGGGGCTGAGCGTACCAGACTTAAAGGAAATATTGGCAAAAGAGGCAAAAGTTTTGATGTCATGATGATGCTCCTTCTTGATGCTCTTTTTCAGAGAATCCCCATTGTCTTTCTCCCCGGACATGCAACATTGAAAGCAATTCATCCTTTTCTATTAATTTCACAACTCAAAAGCAGTCACAAATGGCAGCAGACAAGATCTTGCATCGAAAGAACCAAACCACAAAATAACACAAATTAAGGAGATTGGGGGAAGAAAAAAAAATCTGCACACAACAAAGGGAAATTTCCCCACAAACAAAGCCAAAAGGAAAGAAAAAAAAATGTTTTACCATTATGTTTGTTTCTTCTTTCTTCCTGTACGAATCCTCCAAGTTTGGATTGTGGAGACTCTGAGTCAAATTGACTAAGTTTAGGAGACCCCATTTACAGAAAGCTTGTTTAGCCAAAATAGCCTCGGGTCTCTGGTTTCCGAATATTTTTCTTGCTCCAGAAGCAATGCAAATTTCTATAAAATGGGAGGTTCAACTTATTTTCCTTTTTTTTTTTAATTAAACTGAGGGAGGTTCAACTCCCGTTCAACAACGTTCTCTAATTTTAATTCATGGTGTTAAAAAGGGGTATAAAGTTAGTGGTGGAAAATGAGAGAAGATTGTACAAAATTTAAAAGAACAAAAAAATTGAGGTTTCATTTTCTTTTTTTACTTGAGCTCTAAATAATGTTTCTATATAATTGTACACTCTATCAAATGGTACGCTAAATTAAAGTTTAATTTTTGAACTCTAAAAAAAATTCAATATAAATTTTTAGGATATTTTTTTTAGTTCAACTTCCATATTTCGGGGCTGACAATGACCAAATCAATGTGTCGCTGAAGTTGACCAAATTCATCTCTAGTAACGAAACCAATTTTAACAACCTGATTAACACATTAAGATATTCACTGGAGAGCGGCACCATTTTGAGTTTGACCTTGTCGAATAGTCAAAGGGTCAAATAACAAACCATTTAAGTTTGGCAGCATAAGTGGTCGAGTCGAACACAGAGACTTAGTATGCTTCTGAGAATTGCCTCTTAGGAATCAAAGTGTTAGCTTTGACATAGACTAGAATAGGGGGTTGATTATGATTTCTAGCCTTATGGTGGAAAGTAGTAAAAAAAAAATCGAGTAAAGAAAGCTATAAAAAAGGTATGTCTTGAAAGACGAGCCATTTTTTAGTTTACCTTGGTAGCGAGCGAGTCAAGGGCATCGTTTGTTCATGTGTGATTATTTAATCGTTGATTTTCTACATGCAAGCATGTTATGGGTTTTATGTCTAAAGTTGTAACGATAAAAAATTTCTAGCTAGATCTTAAGGGTAGTTATTCTGCATGCGTGCATTAAATACTTTAAATCGATAATAACTATAAAGACCGCGTTTTCAAGAAAAAAAACTCAAGATGCATTTAATTACATTTAAATAGTTTTTGGGGTTTCCCTTTAAAAGCATGAAATAGAGTTTGAAAATAAATGAAGAGCAAAATACAATAATTGGTGTACTAAATCTAATGCAAACATAAATGACGCAAGACTCGTACCCATGATCTTCTCAACTCCCCTCTATTAGCCACTGCAAAATGCTCTAGTACTTCGAGGAAAATGTTTGTAAGCAAGAATGAGTAATGAATACTCAGTAATGATCCTTTTACTGGGTATTATATGTTGTAAAGACCTTACCCCAAAGGGTCTAAACCTAGGTCTCTACCCCAATACATGGACATACAAGAGACATAACAGTAAATTGAGGCATGATTTTATAAAAGAAATACATCAAATAGATAATCCACAAACAATAGTTCAAAACCATAAGTTCCAAAACAAATATAAAATGGGATTTTCATAATTTCTAATTTGCAAATATGAAATTCTAAAAACACTATAGATACAACCTATTGAAACTTTAGCCGCCATCTTTGTATTTTGAAAATTTTGTAAAATCCTAAGAGAGGTTAGCAGTCCCTCTCCCGTCGCCCACCGTTGCTCCTATAAA
The DNA here is from genome assembly GCA_037833695.1 of Sechiopsis laciniata. Classification (NCBI taxonomy): domain Eukaryota; kingdom Viridiplantae; phylum Streptophyta; class Magnoliopsida; order Cucurbitales; family Cucurbitaceae; genus Sechiopsis; species Sechiopsis laciniata. Next base: position 7,406 of record JBBMKA010005355.1, on the reverse strand, counting down.
AGGTTATCAACACCTTTTTATCACCCACACCCCCTTAGCCACCACCGAGGAATGTCGCCCACTCTGCCTTCATCCAACACAGGCAGATATGTAAGGCGTGCACGCCATTGCGTGCAAATAACGCCCACTTCATTTATAACTCGTGAGCGCGTCGAACCATCATGCACAGCTCCACGCAAGACTTGCTTTACCCACCTCGCGTGAGATCCTCACAATTTTGACATTGTACGTGCACATGCCCCAACGTGAACTCATGTTCGCCAGTACTACCTCTGAAAACCACCTCGTGGGCTCCCTTACCCCCTGCCGCTTAGATCAACATGCACAATCCCTTTGCCAGTACTGGTCATCCTTACACCATCATGCCCAAAATGTGCAAGCTCTACCACACACGATTATGCTTCAGCGTGCCGCACGTCGAGCCTCAGTCGTGTCCACCTTCAACCCCCAACGCCCACCAGCATACCCACCGATGCCCATTTCTACGACCAAGGTGCCACATTCGTGTTGTCCACGCTGCACACCACCATCGACACATGTTCAACACTCGGTGTCGTGCTCTAGCAACGTTTCGCGACTAACCTCCATTTTGCTTCATTTTTGGTGTTGTGTCCATGATATGAATCTTATCATGCTATTCAAGATCAAAGAAAAGATAAAAAAAGATAGTTGCATTAAATGAAGTTGAGCTTCATTCAATGAAGTTTAATATTAATACAAGACAATTTTATCATCATTTATGGAACAAAAGATTCAAGATACATCAGTTATGGCTTGATTTATTCTTGGATTGCTATAAAGAGTTACAAAACAACACACGAGACTTCATTCACATTTTTATGGCTATATTTGATGTAATTTCAGTTTTAAAGTTTAGTTTCAATGTTTTAAGTTAAATTTAGCTAGTGGACATAATGGTATTGATGGGCATGGAGGTTATGACTCTTAAATTGTCAATAGGTTATTTGTAGGTAATGCGATATTGGTGTGGTATAAATATTCTATAAATAGATTATAAGTATAAGATACTAGTACTAATGTTCTACGCTTTCGAATCGCATGTTACACAAGTATACGCAATCAAAATTGTAGCAAATGATTAGTAATATATTATCGTTCTCTATCGGGATTGATGTCTCCCAAGGCAAGTGGTAAGTTAAGTTTATGTGGATAGCTAGTCGACACTCGCTAATAATAATTAACTATCATGATAAATTCAACAACTCTTGGATTCCTAAGGCATGCTTCTTGATGCGATTATTTGATGCGGTATAATTATACTAAAGATAAATTCTAAATGTAAGACATTATTGCTAAGTCCTACGCTTGGAATCGCTTTTCACGCAAGTGATAAGTATTCAAATATCATTCTCAGCAAGAATTGATGTCTAGAATTAGTTCTATTAACTTAAGAGTCGTATTGGAAATAAAGGTTCAATATGTGGTGTTGTTGGGATGGTTTTGTCTAAAGTGGGATTTAACTAAGACTTAGGTTGGAGAACAAATGCAAAACAACTGTAGTTGTGTTCGTGTGGTAAGGCGTGACTCCACACTTTCCTATTCCTAATGGTTACTTCCGCTCTCATTAATTCAGCTCCCACTGTGATTCGCCATACCGAATACAGAACGACGCATGCATTAATATGAAGGATAATCCTAAATCCTCTTCAACTATACAAGAGATCTTGTATTAACCTAATGCATCATGTCATGTTCTCCCATTAGTTTCCCCTTTCGAGTTAACTAATGTCTAATCATATGTGGGTAGCTAATCGACAAATGCTCAGCAAGTTAATCAACATGATAAAATTATCAAGTACCAAGCATTCCTAACATGTGTCCTATATTTATTAACCAACCATTCGCCTCTAACTTAGTTAAACATAGTGAAAGATAGAGAAAATACAATAAATAAAATAAGAGAGTGCATTAAGAGAAATAGTCTATGCAACAGAAAACTACAATCTACTCCTATGCTACTGAAACAAGTAAATAGTGAGTGTTAAGAAATGGCAGTTGCTTTAGATGCGAGAGCTCTTTGTCATCGAACGAACGTCTCTCGATTATCATTTCCATGCAGGAGATAACTCCTAGGGCAGGCCGCCCTCTAGAGTGTGCGTTCATCTCGTTATATATGGCGTGGTTACTTGGGAATCAAGTTTTACAATGTTCCAAAATATATTCATTTCCCTAGATCTTTATTTGTTTGATTCGCCTGGATTTGTGTGGCAGCGTGTTTTTCAGGTCGCGGCACTTTTACGACGATTCAGTGTTGTGGCAACCTCCATGCTAAGCTTAATCGCTTTGTTCAGAGCGAAAGCGTCTTTGGCTTCCAAAACCTGTGCGGATATTCATATGTTAGTGCAGTTATGGCTCTCTACTATTCATCTAATGCGGTGTTGCTTTTCTTATTGTCTAAATGTGAATGCATATTGATTTTACCTTCTTCGTCCATATTTTAGCTTTTAATTCATTAAAATTTCCTTATAATTTCTAAAAATGCCTAGCTTGGATAGTTCAAATGATGCTCTATTTGAGAGCTATCAAACCCCTAAACTTGAATCATTGCTCTTCCTAAGCAATGTGTTGTCAGACTATTTTAGCATTCTTTCTTTTAACTCTGCTTTTTTATTCCAAAATTTTAGAAAGTCTCAATGCATCCTAAATCCCCGTGCACACTCCCTTTTTCTTTTAGATTTTAAAACGTCCAATAGATTCATTCCTCGCTTCAAATTTCTCCCTACTATGACTAACAGATAGTTCCTCATTATAATTAATTCCTATAACTTGAACTATTGTACTCAATCATTTATCCATCTAAATTTTCCCAAAACATTCTATCCAAGGTTGCTATTTAGGTTCTCAAATCCTTCGAGGATTTCTGCTTCTGCTTTTATCACATTCCTACTCAGATTGCACTCATGTCAACAATTTTATAGATCCTAGGATGATTCACTTGAGCATAAAGTGCTTTACCTAGGTGAGTGTGAATATCTTACGCTTGCACTTTCGATAAACAGAGGAATACTTCGACGTCCTACAACTATTCGCTCTTTTGTGCTGTTTATTTTATCAAGAATGTTTTGATCTTTATCTTATAATATACATATAATTTTTTTTTTTCATTTAAATGATGCTATCGAGCTTTCCCTCACCCCCAAACTTAAATTCTTCATTGTCCTTAATGAAGGTGAGGCTTGGTTCCCCCAAAGTTAGTTGTTTCCATCATTTGGATACCCTATTTCAAGCTTTCAGAATTATTTGTAAGTGTTGGTTCTTTCTTTCTTTCTTTCACGGTAAGGAATAATTTGCTTTGATTCTTGATTCTAATTGAAATTAAGAATTCTAATAGAGAAATGGAAGTTTTGAACTTAGGTTTCAATTTTGCGATGATGCTTTCTAAGTAGTTGTTATCGAAAAAGCTGAGATTTCTATTAATTTCTAAAGTAAAATTGGGCTGATATAAAAGCTATATTGAAAATTGCATCCTATCTACGAATGAAAGTGCATGAAATAGGAAAAGGATAAAGAAGAGAACATAAAGCAATGAGACTTCTTTTGATTTTAAACTGGTGCATTACAGCCGCCTCCATTTTGGTCGATTGGGTCAGCCGCCCCCACTTCTTCTAGAAATTCAGGCCACCAAAGCTCAACGTCCAGCTTATTGAATGTGTCTTTAAGCTTTTTATCCCTCTTATTCATGTAGGCTCAATATGCCCTTGCTCGATCGAAAAATTTGTCACATTTTTTGGCTAGGTTGGCAAGGGATAGCGTTTTTCTCGCTTGCTGCTCTCTTTCTTTCCATCTTCAAGTTTTGTCAGGCAAAGGAATGGTGAATCAGATTCGAAGTTGGCTGTTGCTTGGCTTGGGCTTTATCTTCTGATCAAGGCATAGCTGCATTATAGAGTGAGGGTAAAACATCTTTTCTTGCCACTTTGTTGCACAACGCTGAATCTGGGTTTCGATGATTTGCCCCACGTTGATGCTTTTCCCTGTCATGATCGTAAATAGCAGCAGCACTTAATTCCTAGTGACCAAGCTATCATGTGTGGTTGGCATGATTGTAGTTTTAATGAAGCGAAGCCATTCATACAACTCCACTTTCACCCAAGCCGATGGAAGTGCAATTGAGTTCTTCCATTTAGCATTTGCTATTCCTACTAGTTTCAAGTATTCCTTCAACTGTTCCTCCATTGGCAACGCCATCATTTCATTGCATTATGTACCATCGATGTTTGGAAGTTGAAGTGCTCGATTTCATGCCTCCGTCCTGCAGTCTATCACTTTGCCATTAACTCTTAAGAAGAATGGTCTTTCCTCGTTCAGATTTACCTAGAACTGCAAAATCCACTCTAGCCTCGCATCCACGACCGACCGTACAAACTTCTCCCATTTAAACGTTGATGAGTGATACAGTTCTGCTGTATAACTAATCTAAAGATAAATTCTAAGTATCAGATACTGTTGCTAATATCCTAAGCTTTTGAATTATATTCTACGCAAGTATACACTGTTGAATTGCAGTCAAGTGATGAGTATATATTTGATCATTCTCCATAGGGATTGATGTCTAGGATTAATCTCACTAACTTAAGAGTCGTGCAAAATATATAAAAACAATGGGTGGTTGGTTGTTTTTTTAATGGTCCTACGATGAGAAATGTAAATAGGCTTAGGTAAAGAATGCGAATGTGAATGATGTTGATCATGCGATTATGGTAAAATAGATTTCATGCTTCCTTATTTCTAATGATTACTCTCGCAATCATTGATTTATGGCAAACTAAGCTCCCGCTGCGGTCCTTCATACTAAACTCTGACAACACGTGCATCAGTAAGGTTATCCCTAACTCCTTAAATAATGCGAGAGACCTCGCATCGACCTAACGTAACCTGTTGTGATCTTCCACCAGATTACTCTCTCGAGTTTACTAGTGGTTAGCGTAAGTGGGTAGCTAATCGACGCAAGCTTAATATGTAAAGAACATTATAAAGCCTATTTACCTTCAATCCTAACATGCATCCTACATACGAATTCCCACTAGTGCCTCTTAACCTAGTGAAACATAATTAAAGCAGCAATAAAATAGAAAATACGAAATAACATTGTAAAAAATGGTTCAACTACAAACTTATGATTTACTCCTAATACACATGAAAAAGTAATAAGAAAATAGTGTGGTTGCTGTAGATGTGTAGACTTCTTGTCATTGGATACCACGAATACCTCCCAATTGTCTTCTTCGGCAGAATATCTCCAAGGAAAACTGACTCCCGGCCAACTGACACCCATATATAGAGCTCGTTTACTTGGTTGGCAAGCTTGGAATGTTCTAGACTTTCCTTTTTTTCGCCTGGAACTCTGTAATTGATTCTCCGAGATTTTCACAGTGATTTGGTTCTTTGATTGTGGAGTTTCCTTAACGTCATCAAATTTGATGTCGCATCCCATTGTTTAGTTTCCTTGAATTTAAGGTTACGATTCTCTGAATGAGGCTATTTTGGGTGATGCTTAGGAGCTACGACTAACCCCTGCTGTGTTAGTTGCTTCGTCGATGCGGTAGTGACTCCAGCTTCTCAACCCTGCACGGCAATTTAAATACATTAATGCGCTAATTGTTCTTTTAGACGTTGAAAATGCGATGCTGAATTCTTTTATGCCTAATGTGAATGCACAATGGATTTTATCTTTTTCGTCCGCATTTTAGCTTATACTTACGTTAATTTGCCCAAAGAATTCTAAGAAATGCTTAAATCAGTTACCCAAATTATGCTCTATTTAAGAGCTATCAAATGCATTGATCATCGTAGTTATTTCTTTAGGCATCCCGGCTGTCTTGAATCCCTGTTCTTGCCAACATCCTTTCTCCTAGAGAAAGGTGCAACACTCTGTCGCTTTTGCTGATGCGAACTACCTGTTTAGGCTTGGATAATTTTGAGGCGCATCCTTCGGCTCTTGCACTGCCAGTGACTGCTCTGCTTCTTGGAGTTAGAGTTGCTTCTCTACCTTAAAACGCTCGCTTCAATGTTATTTCCCATTTCTCTTATTCTTCAGGTTCACTTTCTTTAGAATCTTCTTGCAATTCACTTGATTCCTCATTTCTTTCTTCTTCTTCCCCTATACTTTCTTCTTCTTCAAAAGGCTTATCCATCTCTGGGTCCTCTTCAATGAATTCTTCTGCCCCTACCGCCGACTCCTTTTTTACAGATGTCCTTGCTCTCTTTGTTGCCATTCGCCATAAGTATTCCCCCACGAGTTCACCTGCCCACTTTTCAGCATCTTTCAAGATCTTTTCTCGGGTTGCTTCATGAAGCGCTTCATCATTGTTGCTGATTTCAACACATTGAGAGATTGGTGACAGCCTCACCCGTAGGATTTTGCTACCAAAAATCTTGCCACTTCTAGACTGTCTCATGCATGAGCCTTCTCCCCATTTGGAAGTTGAATCTTCGAATACCAGCTTCTTTCCTTCTTTCTTTGGAGAAGCTGTGCTGCTATATCTCTTGCGACTCACGATCATCTTCCCCTTGCTAGATTAGTTACAGACGAAATTCTTAATTTTCGCATAAGGAGCCATTAGTTCAAGATGGACTTTTCAGAGGAAGAATTAGGGTTTAGCAGGGCTTGAGATTTCTTGCAATAGAAAGTTTAGGGTTTGTGGGTTTTTTTATTTTTACAATCTCAACTTGGTATTTATAATCTCTAGACGATAGCCTCTGCAGAAAGAAAGGAAAGAATTTAGATCTTTATTTGTGTAGATATGGAAGGAAAGATTTTACTTCGCAGGTGATCTCTTTCTAAAATGCCATTCTCTATTTTTCACTAAAATATTATGACTAAATAAAAGGAAAAAATTCTATGACTAAAAAGAAAATATTCTATCCTATAAAAATGAGATAAATCTTAAAACAGAAAGCCATAGATACCGATAACCGCATTTCAAGAATGTTGTATGCTTTGGATGGAACCCTTGTGCCTCACTCTGTTATATTTTCCTCGCTTTCTCCTTATGCCCTTTATAAATTTTCTTGGTGGCGCCCTCCTTGATAGCTTATTCGCTTTTTACTTCATAGTTCGTCTTTATACGGTGTCTTCCTACCATAATCGCTTCTACTAGGCTGAGGTGCTTCTCACTTTGGCCCAATTGTATTGCCCTTATTTCATCTTCTTGACTAATTTCTCAATATTGAACTTACGGGCATGATATCTCAAAAGAAATTGTTGTAATTTCAAGTGGTCTAACGCTTTTGAGGCTATCTTCAGCATCCTGCATTTTTTGCATCATCACTTCTTCCTTACTGGGTTGAGGACTTGTTTCTTCGCTCTTTATTTGTAAGAACCCGACTCTAAAATGGTCATAAAATCGGTTCTTACTCAACATGCATGGTTCAATACGTTCAAAATT
>JBBMKA010005354.1:0-11641 GCA_037833695.1 Sechiopsis laciniata | reverse complement strand
ACAGTTCTATTGTTTGGCAATATTAAACTACAGAATGTTCTACTAGTCCCTCAATTCCAGTACAATTTGATATCTGTCAATTCACTCACATCCAATAAGCAGTTTGTTGTGAATTTTTATGATGATTGTTGCACAATTCAGGACAAGTACACTTTGAAGACGATTGGCAGGGGTAGTCTTAAAGATGGCCTGTATACACTGGACAATTCCAATTCTGCTACAGCTGCATTTGTCAAGAAAGCTTCAGCAACCATATGGCATGAAAGACTTGGTCATCTTTCATCTCCTAGTTTAAATGTACTTAGAGATAGCCTATGTTTTGATTCTACTAAACCTCTACATGATATACCATGTGAGATGTGCCCTCTGTCTAAACAAAAGAAGTTGTCTTTTTAATGCAATAACAATCTTTCTTTGAACACTTTTGATCTTATTCATGCTGACACTTGGGGGCCATTCTCGGTTGCCTCCTGTAATGGTTACAAATATTTCCTCATTGTTGATGATTGTAGCCGTTACACCTGGGTTTATATGATGCGACATAAGTCAGATGTTTCAACTATAATCCCTCAATTTTTTCGACTAGTTAAGACTCAATTTGGAAAAGATATTAAGATGTTTCATTCTGACAATGCCCCTGAGCTGGCATTTGATAAATTCTTTAAAGATCAGGGTGTTATACATCAGTTTGCGTGTGTTGCTAGGCCCCAACAAAATTCAGTAGTTGAACGCAAACACCAACATCTCCTAAATGTTGCTCGTTCCTTGTATTTCCAGTCTCGTGTACCGATTGAATTTTGGTCTGAATGCATTCTAACTTCAGCCTTTTTAATCAATCGTACACCATCCAAGTTTCTCAATTGGCAGACTCCATTCTTTGCTCTCAATGGTGTTGTCCCTGATTACTCATTGCTACGAGTATTTGGTTGCAAGTGTTATGCATCAACTCTCTCAGAAGCAAGATCAAAATTTGATCCACGAGTAGTACTAGCTGTTTTTGTTGGATACCCCCCTGGTATGAAAGCATATAAGTTGTTTGATATCAACAAACAACAATTCTTCATATCTCGTGATGTTATATCATGAAAACCAATTTCCCTTCCACACACATACCATCACTAGCATGTCTTCTGATCCATTTGATAAAATTGTGTTACCTAGACCCTTCCCCGATTGTCCTTATGACACTATTGAGGATCCTCCAACTTCCTTACACACCCCTGGTGTAATATCTCTAGAAAATGACCCGACCTATGAACTCCCTGAAAGTAATCTTCCTGATTGTGCTATCGACACTACACAGCCAGATATCAATTCTACTATCCCTTTTCCTCCTGACATAGCCCCTGTCCGACGTTCTTCCAAGCCTCATAAAGCTCCCTCTTACTTAAGCTCATATCATTGTAGTTTAATATCCAATACACCATTACCTACCTCCACTACTAGATATCCTTGGCACCAATATCTTTCATATCATTGTCTATCTAGCTTTTATCGAGCATTTGCCCTCAGTATCTCTTCAACATACGAGCCCCAATTTTATCACCAGGCTGTGTCTTATCCCCATTGGAAAACTGCTATGACAAAAGAGCTAGAAGCTATGGAATTAAATTCAACTTGGAGTGTTGTGCAATTACCTCCTAACCAACACAAGGTTGGTTGCAAATGGATACATAAAGTAAAATATAGAGCAGATGGTACTATTGAACGCTACAAGGTAAGGCTGGTCGCAAAAGGCTATACTTAGCAAGAAGGGATTGATTTTCTAGAAACTTTTGCGCCTGTTGCAAAACTTGTTACAGTCCGCGTTATTCTCACTATGGCATCCTCCTATAATTGGCCTCTTATCCAATTGGATGTCAACAACGCGTTCCTCCATGGGGACTTGAATGAAGAAGTCTATATGGAATTACCTCCCGGATATACACCTGCTGCTAATGGTTCAAACCTTGCTTGTCGTTTGCATAAATCAATTTATGGGCTCAAACAAGCATCCAGGCAATGGTTTGCCAAGTTTTCAACAACTCTGTTATCCCTTGGATTCCGTCAATCAAAGGCAGATTATTCACTATTCGTTAGAGGTTCTGGTTCCTCGTTTATTGCACTCTTAGTATATGTTGACGACATTGTTATTACTGGTGCTGATGCATCTCAAATTGCCTTGTTGAAAGCTCTTCTTCATGACAAATTCCAGCTTAAAGACCTTGGCTCATTAAGGTACTTTCTTGGTCTTAAGGTTGCAAGATCGACTGCTGGAATCACTTTGTCTCAACGTCATTATGCGCTTCAAATTGTTGAAGAAGCAGGTCTCCTTGGTGCCAAACCAGAAGTTGTACCAATGGATCCTTCAAACAAGCTTCGAAATAGTGATGACCAACTATTAAATGATTCTTCAGTCTATCGTCAACTCATAGGAAAACTCCTATACCTTACCATATCAAGACCTGACATTTCTTACACAGTCAACCGCTTGAGTCAATTTGTCTCCAAGCCGACCAAGCTTCACTTAGTAGCTGTTCATCACCTTATTCGATATATCAAGGGTACTCATGGTCAAGGCTTGTTCTTAAAAGCTTCTCCCTCATTTCACGTGCGTGGATTCACTGATTCCGATTGGGCCTCTTGCCCAGACACAAGAAAATCTACCACTGGATTTTGTGTCTTTCTTAGAGAAGCTTTAGTGTCATGGAAATCCAAGAAACAGACCACAGTGTCTCGGTCATCTGCCGAAGCCGAGTATCGGGCCATGGCCACAGCCTCTTGTGAACTCATATGGCTTCAATCCCTCCTTCGTGATCTTCAGCTCCCGACTTCACAACCTGTTCTTTATTGTGATAATCAGTCTGCAGTTCATATTGCAAGCAGTCCAACGTTCCATGAACGCACCAAACATATTGAGTTAGATTGCCACTTTGTTCGCGATCAAGTACAAGCTGGTACTATGAAATTGCTACCTATTCGAACGCATATGCAGCTTGCAGACTCATTTACCAAACCCCTATCAGCAAATATTTTGTTTCCCTACATGTCCAAGATGGGTGTGATCAATATTCACAATCCATCTTGAGGGGGGAGTATTAGACTTAATAAATTTTGTTGTCAATAGGTTAAATCAGTTGGTTAATTATGCAGTTGTAACTTAATCTTTTGAGTGGTAATTGTTATAAATACCCTCTTGGGATGATTAATAAAAATATATTAATTTTCCTCCCAAATTTCCTGATTCTAAAAAATATAGTGGTTGATTGTGGTTCCCCTCTAAACTCAACTCTATTAGGGGATGACCGCCCCTGGCTCAGCGATGTCAACTCCAAATTCTTCCCTTCCAATCTCCATCACAACCACATGTCCATCATCCGACCAGTAGATACACGCTCCCCTCCGGTCCCCGATCCACCATATCAAACAGCACGGCTGTCTCCGTCCGAGTTCACCTACTCTTTTCCGGTGACTCCCGGCCAGAAACTCATTCGCCTTTACTTCTACTCTGCTAACTATTCCAACTTCGAGCCTTCCAAAGCTGTCTTCTCAGTTACAACTGACGCTTATACTCTGCTTCGTAATTTCAGTGCTTCTCTCAACGTTGACTCTTCTATTGACAATAAAATTGTCCTGGAGTTCTGTGTGTATGTGGAGCCAAGCAATCAGAAACTCAATCTTACCTTCACTCCCACCAATCAAGACTCCTATGCTTTTATCAATGGGATTGAGATCTTATCCATGCCCTCTAATCTATATTATACACCACCCGATTCAAACGACCAAGGGGGTCGGGGATTGGAGTTTCTTGGCCAAAATAATCAGTTCTTCCCTATCAAAAACTACACATCTCTTCAGATGCTATACCGAATAAATATTGGTGGAAATTCCATCTCCACTGCTGGTGACACTGTAATGTTTCGAACTTGGTCGAACAAAGAGCATTACCTGTCCAATCCATTCTATGATGCTCGTCCTGCTAACCTATCGATTCAACTCCATTACAACTTCTTTCCGCCATCAACAGCGCCAGAGGATCTATATCGAACTGCCCGAACAATGGGACCGAACGCTACAGAGAACAAGAGCTACAATCTTACTTGGGAGTACCTTGTAGATCCTGGGTTCCTTTACATGGTTAGGCTTCATTTCTTCGAGTTTCAAAGTGAAATCAATGATCCAAATGACAGGGTGTTCTTAATTTATATTAATGACATAACTGCTGAGCCGTCAGCTGACGTGATTCGTTGGGCTGGCGGGAAAGGAATTCCAATTTACAGGGATTACGGTGTGCTTGTGTCTCATAGGAATGACAACAAGAAGGAGAAATTCTCTGTTAAGTTCCAAGCAAACCCAGACGATACTCAAACCAGATTCACCAACGTGATCTTGAATGGAATCGAAATTTTCAAGTTAAACGATTCGAGTGGTAATCTGTCTGGAAAAAACCCAGACTTACCAACCCAATATCTTCTTCCATTGATCCATCAAACAAAGAATTCGTTAAATAGAAAAATGGTGGCAATTGTGATATCTACTGTGGTTGGAGGTGTGGCTATCATATCAGCTCTCTGTTTGTTTGTTTTTTGTCGACGAACAACAATTTTAGATCAAACCTCAAAGGATGAGGCATCGTCGTGGGCTCCTTATTCCATATCAACCAACAAATCAAGCCAAGCCCGCCACTCAAATCTCCCACCTGATTTGTGTCGTTACTTCACATTGTTGGAGATTAAGGTTGCCACAAAGAACTTTGACGACATTTTCATTATTGGCGTTGGCGAATTTGGAAACATCTACAAAGGCTACATCGACGACGGAGTCACCCAAGTGGCGATCAAACGATTGAAACCAAGTTCAAAACAGGGAGCACACGAGTTCAAAACAGAGATCGAGATGCTCTCTCAACTATGCCATCTCCATCTCGTCTCTCTAATTTGGTATTGCAACGATAGTAACGAAATGATTCTAGTCTACGATTACATGTCTCACGGAACCCTTCGTAGCCATCTTTACGGTGGCGACAAACAACCTCTCAAATGGAAGCAGCACCTCCATATCTGCATTGGATCTGCTAGAGGACTACACTACCTTCACACCGGAACCAAAGACACCATTATCCACTGTGATGTGAAAACAACCAACATTTTACTCGATGACAAATATGTCGCTAAGGTATCCAATTGCAAGCTCTCGAAAGTAAGGCTAGCAAACATGTCGATGGCGCATATTAGCACAATGATCAAAGACAATTTCAGTTACCTAGATCCAGAATACTACCGACAACAACAACTAACAGAGAAATCTGATGTATATTCATTCGGAGTAGTTATGTGTGAAGTGCTTTGTGCTCGTCCACCATTGAAGTGCGACACAGCAAGAAGCAAGTGTATCTAGCCGAATGGGTCCGGCGTTGCTACCGCGACAACACAATGGATCAGATCGTGGACCCGAACATCAAGAGCGAGATCTCGGCAAAATGCTTGAGAAAGTTCGTGGAGATTGCAGTGAGTTGCATCGAAGACGATGGAAAAAATCGGCCAGCGATGAATGACGTGGTGTGGGGATTGGAGTTTGCATTGCAATTGCAAGAAGCATCGATAAAGAAGGTAGATGAAGATTACGAGAAGAACGACGACGGCGAAGAAGAGTTGATTGAGGAGATATTGTTTAGTAGTTCCGGTGACAGGTGCAGTGTGTCGGATACCGGCATTAGCAGTGATTTGACGACAAGCAATAGTGACGATTCTAGTTATTGGTATAATAAAGGGATGTCGGCTACTGTTTTTTCTGAAATTAAGGACCCAGCTGGACGATGAACTAGACTGATTTGCAGGCAATCTTTCCTATCTATTTATAGGGAATGTCTTTAATTATTAATAATTTATCAAGTAGTAAGATGCAAGATTTCAGATCAGAAATTGATTTTTCCTATAATGCAGTATGAAGGATAAATTATGCAGAGTTGAAAAAGGAATAAATTATGTAGAACAATATTTCTACTTCGACAGTGTTTTAGTGAACAATATACTTTTCCTATAATGCAATATTCTCGAACAATAAAACCAATAAGTCACCAATCCTTTCAAAACTCTTAAATTTCAAAGATTTTGACGTGTGATAAAGATAGATTTTTCATATATATATATATATATATATATTATTTTTATTAATAAAGAATCTGCTCTAATATTAGAAAAAAAATATGTTCAAATTCTCTAGCCGAAAGTTATTTAATTTTCTTTTTTGTTATTTTTAATCTTTGAATGGATCGTCCATTTCTTCTGGTTACTGCTATCACTTTCCTTCTGCTCCAAGGTAAACAATTACACCTTCTCCATTTCTTGATCTTTAAATCAATTTTCAATTCTCTAATTCACCCTCTGTTCTTCAATTTCCCTTTCTCCAGATGTTCAACCACGTCTTTTAAGTTAATCAAAAAGTGTCAAACCACGATTTGACCCGGTATGTTATCCGGTGTCGGCACTGCTCAGCTTCCGACCACCGGTTCACCCTTTGCAGGTGTAAATACAAGATCATTTCGCTGCCCAAATCTTGTCGCCAGTTAATATTACCCCATATATATTTGTTTTTTTTTTCTTTTGAGGTTACAATAATTGGGGGTGGGAGGATTCGAATCCATAACTTCTTGATCATTTGGTGTACACCGCTGAGCAACTGCTCTTGTTGGCTCTCTCTCTATATATAATAATCCTTTGAACTTTTCTTTTTTTAATATTCAAGCAGATTCTTTATTGATAAAATATATATATATATATACCTTTACAACGCATATGGAAATTCTTGTAATTTAGGATAAATGGGTTAATTGCAACCGTTATCAAATTTTAAAAGGTGATTAATCAAATTGAAACTTCAAGCGATTAATTATTACCAACACCGTACTTTAGGAGTGGTTTATGCAATTTTCCCTAATATATATTTGTAAATCCATTTTTCAATTCAACCAAAATTAAGTTCCTATAAAAAATTATAATCAATAACAATCGATATTTATTAGAAAGAAATAAGTCAAATATAATATGCAAAGTTCACAAAACTACTTTCATATAAGAAAGAAGGCAAACAAAATCTAACCAATAATTAAGTACCAAAAACCCATTTAAAATGAAGAGAAAGGAATGCAGCTGAAGGATGAATATTCACAACATACATGGATACAGCTTCATCTGCTTCTCCTATGAATGTAATTTTCTGCCCATTCTCCATTCCCTTCTTCTCATGAATGACTTTCTCTCCCTTGCACAGTAAACGCTGATTTTGATCCCTTACTAAAACACCACCATCAACAAACATCAACATTGAAAGCACAAATCAAAACAATAAGATTGAGATTTGAAAGAGGGCTAGAAATGGGGCTAACCTATTGCATTTAGAGCATAGAACATTCCACCATAGAGAGATTTTCTTGGAGGTTACTAAGTAGAGATCCTCAAGCGAGACCTTAAGGGGGTGTATCACATTTCTCCTCGCCTTTGGCGCCGACCTATATACAAACAATGGCGTTTAAGATCTTTCTTTTACAACAAGGTGTTAAGGTATCAAAAAAGTGCTTCACTTCTTACATTATGTTCATGGCCTACATCAATTTTCGCCTACCCCTACCCGTGTCAATTTAAAGGGAAACAAGTTTTGAAAAATCACTAAATCTTCTGTTTGTGAGTTTACCTAGGAGCTTACTAAGTCCAAACTTCTCAAAAGTTAGGGGAACGATGATAATTAATCTACTAAAATAACTAACGTAAATAATATGGTTTTGTTCATAACACTCGCCCCCAAATTGAAGGGGGTCATGACCACCTCCACCACCCATTCCTTTCTTTATGTTCATAAATCTTTCGCTTCTCAGGAACGCTAAGAACTTCATAAGCTTTTGAGCCAACGTATTCCATTAAAAGTAGCTCAAAAACGATATAAATTATAATCATCACCGTAAGAATCAACATCAATTCTCAAGCGTATATACAACTAGCAAAAACCTAAATCACAATGCTAAGCACCTTAAAGTGTAAACTATAATAAGAAAACATAAGTATCTGTAGATGATTCCAAGGCCTGCGCAGTTCACAGCATTAAACTCCAGGCAGGAAATGGCGCTAGAGGGAGAAAACCCCTAAAAATAATATAGAAATTTGATAATCCATGGCAATCTACATTTTGAGATTGTTTAGTTTCAGTAACTAGAATCATGGTCGACGATGAACCACAAACAAAACCAGTGAACAAACAACATCAACTAGATAACAAACAAGAACTCCCTAATCACTGAAGAATAAGAAAATCCCTCAAAACAAAATTCAGAGTCAAATTTAATAGAGATTGAAAAAAAGAGAGACAACTCAAAACAAAATACCTGTTACCTTCTCCGGGTCACCGCCTTTATCAATATGAATTTTTATGGCGGCCTTCGTCAAATCATCATGCGACGCGTTCTTGGAGACTCCATTGTCGCTCTTCTTCGGAGCTTTCCGACCATCCTGCTTCATTTTAGATGATTGAAACCCCAACTTGAACCCGATCGAAATTCGTAACTCTAGTTAGGTGGAAACGAAGTTTTGAGCGAATGGTGTTCTGCACCCGAAATGCAAAGTTGTTTATACTTTTTCCTCTCTTTGTGAAGAACTCTGTTGTGGGCGGTTCGATGAGGCGGTTCGGTCGGGCACACAAAAGAACCGTGCGATTTGGAAACGAGCGATTCAATGAAGAACTGATGGGCTGTTAGAATGAGCTAATTTGCTGTTAAATGGGTGTGCAACCCCTGTATCCAAACGGGCTATTCTTGGAAGTCCATTATGGAACCTCTCTTGCAAGTCTATTACCCATACAGCCCATTTAACGGGCTGTGCAACTTCGGTATCCAAACGGGCTAATGCACTCTAAAATGTTGGTGTGGGTGAAACTTTTTGGAACAAGTAGGGAAATGGCTAGCAATTAGAAACTAACTAATGTCATTGACTATAAATCTTTAGACTTAAATTTATGTCATTTTTTTTTATTTTCAATTTTTTATTAAGGGAAGTGATTGACAAACTAAATTTATTATTTGTAAAATTAAGTAGTATATCATCAAATTAGAGTATTTGATCAGATTTTTTTTTTAAAATAAATTATTTATATCTACCTTTTTTTATTTAGAAAAATCTAAAACAAACTAAATAATTCTAAAATAAGTTATTCAAGCATAATTAAATAAATAATTATAAAATCAAATAGCATACCATCAAATTAGGAATTTTGGAAATTTAAAAATATTTACAAAATTTAGAAATTTTGTTCTTAACATTCAGAAGTATAGTTCTACATTTCCTTCCCACAAGTCGTTCATACCCTCATTGTTTGGTGTGATTATTGTAAGTATGCTTTAATTTTAATTAAAATATTGTTGAGAATAGTACCCGAGCTTGGGTTTTATGAGGACCTTAAATACTCGTTTTTGAAGAAGATGAAAAATTCACTTTTTATTCTTTCTTTCCGTTGAACAACTCCCATGAAAAACCTCCACCTCTGCGTTTGCGATTGATGATAGCTCTGCATTGAAAAATCCGATCGCAAGAGAGACGTCTGAATTCCGTTGGGCTTAGATTCTCGAGACTCCGAAAGGGAGCACTATCAAAGCCACGTTCCTGAAGATTTAAACATTTGCAGTGTAAGTTTTCAAATCTCTGGAATGACTCTGTTGTTTAATGATATTAACGTCTAAAATCGAATCCCTACTTTATTGAGATTTTATTATTTATTTTTTTTTTGCATATGTTAGACGTGGTTGACGCTTGTTTTATACATAATCGAATCCATACTTTGTAGGGATTCTATTTCTTTTTTTTTTTTTTTAAATCGCATATATTAGACATTGTTGGCACATATTATATACATATTATATGTTATTTACTGTTTGCACATATTTTGTACATATCATATTTGAGTTAATGACGCATATGTTAGTTATTGTTGCCACTTATATATATTATGTGAATAATGTTGTTTCCTTTATTTATTTATTTTTAGTTTTTGCATAAATTAGACATTGTTGGCACGTATTCTGTACATATCATATGTTAGTTATTGTTTACACCTATTCTGTCCATATCATATTCGAATTAATGACGTGTATATTAGTTACTGTTGCCTCATATATATATTATGTGAATAACGATGTTTCCTTTATTTATTTATTTTTAATTTTTGCATAAGTTAAACATTGTTGGCACATATTCTGTACATATCATATCATATTATAATAAAGAGCTCATATGTTATTTACGATTACCCATACATATATATTTTATGAATAACGTTGTTTCTCTGATTATTATTTTGTGGTCAAAAGTAATACTGAAATAAGTTTTCAATTTTTTGTTTCCTTTTTTTGTTGATATGGGAACAGTTTAGTCTTAAGTCATATTAGTTTAAACTTGGATTCGCACGATTTTTGTTGCCTTGAACTCGTATTCTTCTTCTCTTTATTTTGATGTATATCCTTTCACAAAAAGACTGCGTTTTTGCCTCTCTGTGTTTGAAACTTAAGCGAGTGTTTTTTTAGCTTTGGTTTCAAAGTTTCATGGCTATATATTTTAGCCAGTTTCTTCTTAGATACTTTGCAGAACTTGTCGGAGAGAATTTTTTATTTAAGTAAGTTCCAATCATTATTTAAGATTTGATTGATCTTGTTTGAATTTGGGAGGTTAATGATATCTTGGTTCTTTTGCCTTACTTCCAACCAAATATTTGTATTTCAGCCTTTAAGAAAACATGAGAAACTAGATTTCGAGTTGTGGGTGTTGTTCTTTCAAGAAGATAATCTTAAACTTTTGGATTTAATATTTGTTATGTCTTGATTGCATCTTCCCAAACTTGCAGGACATAATTGTGTTCGTTAGCTCTAGCTTGTCACGAGATAAGTGGCTGAGCCAGTAGTGATTTCATGTGTAAATGATGGTTTATCCTTTTGTACGACATGAATATGTGTTGGTTACTATGAAAGAGTATGGATTGGAGTTATATATGTTAAGATTAGGCATGTGTGGTTTGCAGGCTTAACCAAGTTAGCTATTAGTTAAAAGTCACAAAATGTGTACGACCCCATTTGTGTTCTATGGTTGTCGTTGCCTATCCTAGGTCCAATTACTATAGACAAGTTGGATTTGTAAGTCCCACCCTAGCATAGAATGTACCGATCAGAGTTAAGACGCAGGACTTGTGGTTAGCTTTCTAACTAGATAGAGAAGGTTGGTTAAGTATGAACTCGAGTGTGCCAAATAATCTCTTTAAGCACGAGAGTGAAACACTAATCACTAACGAGTCATAGGTGGCTTATGACATAAAGTTAAAGAAAAGTTATAAAAGAGTACTATTTGCTCAAGTTGTTTATTTTTCTTTATCACAGACTAAAATGTTAGAGGTTGGGAAAATTCGACTCCGAATATCGAATTTGAACCTTAGACCAAGTTTTGAATTCGAGAGGAATGACTTGAACAATTTGTTGAAATGAGTCATTTTTTAAAGGTTTTTGTCAAAATGAGTCGGTTTTCAAATGTGATATTTGGTTTCAATATTAACTAATAATAACAAATTAGTAATTGGTTTAAATAAGAATTTTATTGTGACTATTTTAAACCTAGATTTATTACTAATTGAATTAAAT
>JBBMKA010005353.1:0-11643 GCA_037833695.1 Sechiopsis laciniata | reverse complement strand
TTCTCCGACCGACCGACCTTCGGTTAATTTGTTTGATTAACCGACACCGACCGACCCTATATAATAACCGACCGACCAACCTTAATTCGGTCGGTTTCGGTCGGTCGGTTCGGTTTTCGGATAAAATGTGAACACCCCTAATCTTTAATAAGTATGGAACTCTTTAGTTTCAAGACTCGAAAATTTTAGGAAAAAATACATTTTTAATCTCTAAATTTGGAGTGTGGTTTCTATTTGGTTTTTATATTTTAAAATCAAATATTTTTCCTCTTAATATTTAAATAATGCTCGATTTTATTCTTTGTGTCAAGCCATGACTTACTAATAGTCTAAACGTTAGTACTTTACTCATGCATTGTTGTCCCGGTTTCCATTTTGGTCAACAACCTTAACCATTTACAGTACCAAATTTCTAACTAAGTCGATGTCAAATTTCCATTACCGCTCCCTATACATCCTAAGCTCTTGTCTAGGTTACACGTATGGACTACCAAGTTCCTAGTCAATGCCAAATTCCTGTGTGCAGACTATCAACCCTATGGTTAATCTAACCACACTTCAGGTCGATGAAGTAATCATCGCCCTAATAACTTGTAAAGCCTCTTAAAAAAGTAGCCTCTACATTTAGGAAACGTCGGCTGCGTCCACCCCTACACCTCCATGGGTCACCCCAAGATGCAAACAAATAGACCCTATGATAAAATACAACCACCATGTGGAGGAAAAGAAACTCTTATGGGTCTTGTAAGAAAATAGATCTTTTGATCTAATGCAACCACCCTATACAATAAAAGAGACATGCATGAGTTGCCTGGCCTACATGCTCACTCTAACAATAAGTAGTATGACTTGGTACTCTCAACAACGCATCATGCATGCAAATAGATTATATGATCTAATTCAAGCATCTCAAGATAGAACAAGACATGTTCAGTCATTCAAAACTACATGTTTCCCCTAAACAAGGCATATGAACGTGAAAACACACTTCATGCTAACTAGCATAAATCAACTCGACGTATTTTAGTAATCTAGCATTCAAGAGGTAATAGAGAACATGAACAAGAATTTTGCAAACAGTTCTCCATGTTCGACCTATTCTATAAGAGTTCATCACAACAACATACCAACAATGAAATATACTAGCCCTACTCACATGCATCCAATATACAAGCATTCTTAGGAAAACTCATAGTAATCATGCAATAACTTTCAATAGCAAGACTTAGCATGCATTAAGGCATAATAGTATTAACTGACCTCCGACATGCCAATGTCTTCCTAGAAAAGTAAAGTGTAGTTCACAAGTATAAACATACATGATTTAGTTCAGCAATCAAACACATACTTAAGAATTCAAGAATTAAACCCTAATACCATTAAGAGAACGTTCTATCAATCAAACTTCAAATGATACAATGAAGATAAGGGCATGCATCGAACTCTAGAACCTATTCAACATACAATTATCATCAAATGATTTTAGTACATACAAACCCAGTTAGGATCCTTTACACTTAGTAAGAACCTTACAACCAGGGGTTTAAACCATCTCTGTATTCAAAGTCTTCGACTCTACAATCACCAGGAAGCACACATTAGCATTCAGGAACCTTACAGCATCAAATATTTTAAGGTAAAGAAGGTACCAACGAGAGTTCACTCAACGAATAGTCTTGCTAAACTCGAATCAACTCCGACAATAAAGGTTTTGACAAACAGCATGAACATAACATTGAATTTCTCGTGTTCGCTACACTCTTCCAGTCTTGCTCGGCGACAACTTCTATGCCAAACCGAAACCAAAAAATTTCTCATTAGCTCGAAGCTCCAGCCCTAAGCTTACTAACCACTTAAAACTAGCCTTCAAGCCAAAATGAAACAAATAACATTCATGTCGCAATACCTCTCGACCAAGTAGAAAAGTTAACCTGAGAAACAAACCCTTTACAACCACATTTAGCCTCGCATTGCAGTTGAATTCTTCTACCACATACACCAAGTCGAGTTCAATCATGCAACACACTTTGAACTGGCCATTGTTTCTTCCCAACTCCTCTTCTCAAATCACCAACTCCAAAATCCATACAATTGGCCAAGCTACTAATGTTATAAGCAAAGAAACTTGAGTTGAAGAAATGAGCACGATGAAACAGAGAAAATCGAAGAAGTTGAAGAGGTGGAGTCGCAATTTTTGGTAGGGAAGAGATCGAAAAGTAGTTTTCCAACTTCACTTTGAAAGCTTCTTTCTTGTTTTTTTTTTCTCAACAAAAAATCATATCCTAGCTTGAGTCAAGCTTTAATTCAAAAGAAAAGAAGATGAAAGATCGAGAAAGAAGAACTCAAGATGAACTCGATGAGGTTGTTGGTCCTCTAATTGAAATCCCGTTCTCATTTATTCAATATTAATCTTAAGCTCATTCAATTAATAATATGAAAACAAAAATCTTTTAAGAGGTTTTAATAATTAGAACTAGATATAACCTCTTTTAAGCCGTTTGTCACAATTATAAAAGGAGCATGTGACTTTGGATTCAAGACATTTCAATTACACACAATTTAAGTCGTGTACTAATTCAAATTAAAATATTTTTGTCTACGAAAGTTGAGCAAAAGGTGAAAATAATATAAATTTTGAAGAGAGTTTTATGTAATTTTGGGTCGGGAAGAGAATTTTATGTGATTGTAAAAACTTTAATTTCACATAATAGTTCTTTGTATCCGTGTTTTTTTTTTTTTTTTTCATTTCGGAAGTCTTTCCATGCAAACTGTTGTGTCTTTCAATTTTGTTCTTTGTTTTAATACCTCATTAAATTTTCTTGCTTATTCATGCGGTAATAGTTGAATTTTTCCCAACAATACTACCCTACAGTTATTGATTCATTAATGAATTTAATAAACTACTTATAACATGAAGTATCTATTGTTGTTCTCCAACTTTATTTATGCTTTAAGATAACAACATGTGTCACAGCATCAATCCCGAGAATCGGTATTTGTCCCCCTTCCCTAATTTGTATTAAAAAAAAAAAAAAAGTTAACTATATGTGTCATGAGATTACAAAAAGTTAGTAATACATAGAGGTAGTTTTCAACCATCCGGTCAAACTTATAATAATTTTTCTATTCAGGTTGTTGTTCTCCAATCACAGGTGTTTATTATTATTTATTAATCATTGCCATAAAATGATACTATTGTATTTTTGGTCTATCTTTAATTTTTTTTTTCAATCATGTCCCTAATGAATATTTAAATTATCAAGCCATATAAAATATTGTAATAATTAGCTATTACATTTAAAAATCTATTTATTTTAGGAAGAACAAGAGGATATCATTAGACGAAGACCCATAACTCGAAAGAGTTTAATTTTGTCAGAGGTTAAGCAAATGAAGTATCTTTACCAGGTATGCATAATTGTTTAATATGTTAGAATTCAAAACTTTTACCATTTTAACTTCAAAATAAATTACTTAACTTGAGACATAAATTTAAAATATTGTTAGCAGCCAACTCTTATTTGCACAAAGCCAAAAAACAATATTCTTGCTAAATTAAGATTAAATTGTTGATTAAATTATTAGTGGAAGTTGGTAAAATGTCAAATTTTAGATTGATTATGAAGAAAATGTAACTAATGAGGATATTGTTGTTGTATTTAGGTGATCGACGAGACACTTCGTATTATTGGTCTCCCAACTATGCTTTTTCGTAAAGCATTAGTTGACGTCGAAATTAATGGTAATTTTATCTCTACTTAAAAATAAATATAGTTTGAGCTAAACACAATGAAATTATATGATTTTGGATGTACGTAGGATTTTATAAAATGTGACTTACCATAACTTGTTCATGATGATTTGTATTAGTTGTATTTATTTTTACACTTGTATTTGTTTTCTTTATATTCTTAATTAGGTAAAATTATACCAAAAGGTTGGAAAGTTATAACTTGGTTTGGGGAGATTTTCAGGGATGAAAAACAATTCCCTTCACCAGAAGAGTTCAATCCTTCAAGATGGGAGGTACATAAATTTTCCATATTCCTCGAGCCCTTTGCAATGTTCTAAGTAGTTCAATCAATAACCTTTTAGGTGCAATATAAATGATATAACTTTTTCAAAATTTAACATAACTTAACTATAATAAAAAATAAATAGAAAAAAAGCCAATCGCTAATAAGAATAAAACTCTAGCTAAACATCTTGCATAATCTAGTAACCATAAAGTTACATATACAAAAAAATTTTCTCAAATATTGTTGAATAAAAAAAAAACTAACTTAAATATTTAACTTAAAATATTTTTTGAATTTGGTGGTGCTTTAACGCTATTTTGTATGCTATCTTTCATGTTTTTAATGACATTTGCAACAATTTACTTGATTTTTTTAAGGGGAAATTGTATTGAATAAGTTGTTTTAACAAAATAATTATAAACGTAGAGATATTCTAAAATATTTGTTTCCATAGTCATTAATACGCTTTAATATTGTATTACAAATACTTATAAATACATTATTATGTATTAGAAATACTCATAAATGCATAATTTCATTAACACCCAATGACTATATTTGCTTTTTTTTTTTTTTAAATGGACCATATTTTCAATTATTTTCTAGATTTGACTAATCTTATAAGTTTCCTTTTTTTAAAAAGAATTTCGTAGCCACACCAGGAGTTTTCGCTCCCTTTGGATCGGGAATCAGGACATGTCCAGGAAGTGATCTTGCGAGGCTTGAAATCTCAATTTTTCTTCATTATTTTCTGTTGAATTACAAGTGAGTCATTTTAACTCTCATTAATTTTATTTAATTTTTATATTTGTTATTTAACTTTAACATAAAACTCAATTCTGACCATCTTTATAATGTAAAAATTGTTATAAAATCGTCTCGGACCTACTCTAAGAATATATGGTTTTTTAAGAATCAAGATCAACTTCTAAATTAAGTTTACATCAATTTTACATATTCTTTATTAAATTTTCAGCAATTAATAAAGTCATTCAATAAGCAAAATAAAAACTATAAGATAGAGAGAACGACACAAGAATTTAGAGTGGTTCGATGCGTAAGATCTACTCCACTTTGCCTAAGCTTCGACTTAGTTGAGACAATATTATTAGAAACGATTTTACATTACATAATCCCAAATGTAATTACAACAGTAAACAACTTATAAAAGGATATTACATATGCATTTGAGAATCTACAATAAAGAGAGCCAATTCTACATAAGCAAGGAAAGGGAAGAACACAACCTTTGTAGAATTTGAGAAGACAAAAGTGATTTTGCTCCTTCTTGGCAAGAATCACTCCAACTTGCAAATCCCAAAAACCCCAAATGCTTTAAAAAAAAAACCGCCTCTTTCTTACCTCTTTCGAAAAAAACCCGCAAGAATCAAACCGGCAATCTCGAATGTCGGCCGGAGAACAACACTGCCCCACCTAGGCAGCTTTCTGTGGCGTGCGATGGAGCAGCAAAGAGAACCCCAAAGGCTTCCTTTTTGCAATTTGGGGGAGAGGATTTTCCTCTCTTCTTTCCTCTCTCTTATTCATAATTACCTTAATGTCCATAGCCATTTCTTTTTCTCACAACAATCTTGCTTAAATTGGCCTCTCAACATTTTACTAACTACCAAACAAAAATAGTAAAATCAAAATTCTCTCTCAAATGATTAATACCTAATTCTCTCGAAGAATTATTTAATTTCCAACTAAATAAACCAAAAACTTAGGTTTAATAATGAGTCACCGCCATTTATATAGATTTCAAAAAAGATTTATATGGGTTTAATAAAAATGGGTCTACTTAATTAAACCCCTAATTAATTATACAACTAATTCAACCCAATCTTTAATATTTGTTAATTGATTCTTTTAATTAACCTAGATTAAAATTTATTTAATTAATCCTAAACACATTTTAATCTACTTAACAAATTAACATTTAATTTCATGTTATTATTTAAGTGCAACTCAATTAATTATAACCAAAACAAATACATTTTATGATGCAGGATTGAACAGGTTAATCCAAATTGTCAGATAACTTGGTTGCCATATCCTCAGCCGAAAGATAAATGCTTGGTCAGAGTGCTCAAAGTTGCATGACAATAAACGTGGCAATATGTTCAGTCAACCTTTCTTTGTTTTGTTTGTTTTTTCTAAGTTCAACTTAACAATGTGTGTGAGATAAATAAGTTATTGCAATTTGCAAGGATCACACAAATCGTTGCAAAATGTTAAAGTTTCTAGCTGTTAAACGTAGTGATTTTAAAACATAATTAAATGTGTTATCTAAATATTAAAAATTTGCAATAATTTTAGACAATTCCCAACGGTTTTTGAATCTATGAACCTCAATCGAAGGGGATCCATATTAGACATATATTTGTAGCTAGAGCTATAATTTCTTAAGCTTTTGATTTTAAATAGAGACTGTGCGAGTAGTGAGAACGATAAAATTGTTAATGTCATTTTGATATTGGGTCTTGAGAGATCACAAAAATAGAAATGTTCCAAGTACCTTAAACTTTGTTTTAGCTTGGAAATTCTTATATTTGTATTTCTATAATAGAGTTCATGTTCTATCAATTGGCATCAAAGCGGTTATGTTTCTGGCCATGAAGATAGATAAATTGTTTTTTAGGAAATAAAATATATGGTGATGATGGTATAATTATTTTTAGCAATTTAAGTAAATTAAAGTAATTATTTGGAGAAATGTGAATAGTTTCAAAAAAAGAAAGAAAAAGAACTATGAATTAGCTTCAATGGAAAAGGGTTGCAGAGAAATGAAAGAAAGTTTCAATGAAGTAAAAAAACAAAAGTTTTATGGGAATTGAATGAGAAGGTTATATTGGTTGAGATTAAAGAGGACAAAATTGTGAAATTGTTGTAAAGTAAGTGAATAAATATTTCTTTACAGGTTTGATTCCTAAAAAAATATTTCAAGTTTATATTTAGACAGTTCAACAGAACCAAGTATGCGTTGGTCAAACATTCCAAAAAAGAAGATGATCTACGGCTTTGGTATGAAGGATTTTTTCATATTAGTTAGAAAGGACTAGTGAACTCTTGAAGCAAGGCTTGATTCAAAGAAAAGAGTCAAAGAGGCGAAGGTTCTGTGAAACTTGCATATTAAGCAAGCACTACTCAAATGGCATTATCAACTATATAGGTGTTGACTTGTGGGGGCATACTGAAACTCCTTCATTGAGTGGTTCAAGGTACTTTCTACTTCGTATAGAACTCTAAGAAAGTTTGGACTTACTTACTTAGATCTAAGGATCAAACTTTTATTAGATTTAGAGATTGGAAAACCAAGAGAGAGAGGGAAATTAATGAGAGCAATGAGAACCTGCAAATGGTTTGTCGTAGAAAAACCTGACAGCAGGACATATTCGAATTTAAATGGACCGATTCTATCAAGTTTATTGAAACCTATTT
The DNA here is from genome assembly GCA_037833695.1 of Sechiopsis laciniata. NCBI lineage: Eukaryota > Viridiplantae > Streptophyta > Magnoliopsida > Cucurbitales > Cucurbitaceae > Sechiopsis > Sechiopsis laciniata. Next base: position 4,186 of record JBBMKA010005353.1, on the reverse strand, counting down.
TGATGTGACAATAGTGAGACAAAGTAGGGCATATTGTGACACATCTGATTAATTGGTTAACAACCTCTAGCGTATCATAACCAAATAAGATGAATCTTGCATAATGTGACAACTTGTTGTGAAGCAAGGCCAAACTTGGTTAGTATCGTCACAAAACATAGCCTGATAGTCAATGGGGGGCCACGTTGCAAAGCATCGATTGAACCTACAATCAATATTAGACATGTAGATCTGGTGCATGAGCTTGGCGAAGGATGAAAAGTACCAAATAAATTTAGTGATCATAAAAAAACAATTTAAACCTTCTAAAAAAAATAAAAATGGAAATCAGAAGTTCTCTCTGATTCCTAATTTAGTGTGGAATCTAAGGGAAGAAGATTACTTGATGTGTTTCATCCTCTCTTACGGGTATATATATTTTTACATTCTAAATCTAGATAACAAACAATCAAGTCAAAACTAAATATACATAATATCAAAATATAACATTCTAATGATTTCAACTATTAGTGTTTTATTTTTTCCAAAATTTTGTTAATTATTATTCATTGTGCATCGCTACAACTATTTGTTTTAGGAAGAACAAAAAGATATCATTAGACGAAGACCAACTACTCAAAAGGGTTTAATTCTCTCCGAGGTTAAACAAATGAAACATCTTTATCAGGTATATGTATTTAATGGTTTGTATGATCAAACTCATAATTTTTGTTATGATTCATTTCATCTCTTCATCAAAATAAAACATTTTATGTTTTTTTTTTCTTGAAACAAACTGCTTTAAATTAAAATTATGATTTTATATGTAGCAATATTTTTAAGTAAGTCACTTACCATTCGTTGGTTTTAAAAGACCAAATTTTTTTTTTGTTAAAATCTTTAGTGATTCCTAAAAAAACAAAAGTTTAGTGAAACGCCGGTTTAATTAAAAAATTATCAACTTTACTTTTAGATTGCTTACGAAGAAAATATAAGACACGAGAATATTGTTTATTTTATACAGGTGATTGATGAGACACTTCGTGCAAGTTGTATTATGAAACAGTAGCTGACATTGAAATTAATGGTTAGTTATCCACTTACAAAAATATCTCTCTTTAAAGATAACAAAGAGGTAAAAATGAGAATATTTTTTAAAAAAATTATTTTTACTTTTATCTTAGATCTTCTTTCAAATAAATAAGTCTAGGATATGTGCCTGGCAATATTTATTCTTACCCTTGTATCATTCCTTTTATTTTCTTTAGGTAAGCTTATACCAAAAGGATGGAAAGTTATAACTTGGTTGGGGGTCTTACATGGATGAAAAACATTTTCCTTCCCAACAAGAGTTCAATCCTTTAAGATGGGATGTATGTAAATCATTCATAATTTGCAAAATCCTTTCTTTCTTTTATATTCTAAGTAGTTCAATCAATTTCTTTCATATGCAATAGAAAAATGAATATAATTTTTTCTTAATTTATCATAACTTAACCACTAACCAACCATTAAAAAAAAAAAAAAAGGATTTTGTGATAACTAACAATATTGCGTATGCTTTCTCCATGCCTTCTAATAACATTTGCGACATTTTTCTTTGATTTTTTTCAAAGAATTTCATAGCTACACCAGGAGCATTCATTCCCTTTGGATTAGGGAGTAGGACATGTTCCGGAATTGATCTTGCAAAGCTGGAAATTTCAATTTTCCTTCATTATTTTCTTGTCAATTACAAGTGAATCATTTTAACTTTCATTAATTGGCTATTTAATTTTAATATAAGTTCATTAATTTCAATTACAGACATTTTTCCATGCAGGGTTGAACAAGTTAATCCAAATTGTGAGCTGACTTGGAAGCTATTTCCTTATCCCAAAGATAAATGCTTAGCAAGAGTACTCAGAGTTACATGACAATATATGTCTAGTTTTTTTCCGTTTATTTTCTTTCAATTTTGACGAATCCAATTTGCATTATTGGCTATGATACAGGTTTAGTTTTTAACCTTTTAAGAATAAATTTGTGAACTTATATTATAACTATGAAATAGTATGAGGTTATAGTGATGAGAGAAGTAGCCACAAAATATTAGGAGGCCTCCTCACTTTTTCAATGAGAACAATAGTGGGATCCTCAACATGATGCATCTTTTTGGGTTCAACAATTTAAATTGATTCTGAATTTCATTTTTATTGGATCGAAATATTTGTTTGGGTTTAATGGACTATAATATTATACTAGATAGTATGAAGTTTCATCTTATTACAATCGGTTCTAAGATGAAACCTCATGCTATATATATAATATAGTATAAGAGCTCCAAGTGGGTATTTGCTTAAGAAGAATATTTAAGTCTTGTCCGGGCATGACGTAAAAAATGATGTAAATGAACCACATTTACTTTATTTTAAATACAAAAGATAAAAAAATGAAATAAAGAAAAATAGAATGTGGCCCGTATTAGACCGCGTAGGTGGACATTATTTTTTAGGTCATGTTCGGGCATAACCTAAATATTTCTCAATTTTTAATAAATTCATATCCAATCCAAGCAGGTAAAAATAGAAGGCAGGTAAATTTATATCCAATCCAAGCGAGTAATTCAGTCCATAAATTCAAGCAGATACTATATATCTAATATGGTATAAGAGCTCCAAGTGGGTATTTGGTTAATAAATACATCTCCAATCCAAGCGGGTAAAATCCTAAGTGGATAATTCAATCTACAAATTCAGATCTAGCGCAAACGGGTAAAACATAAGCAGGGTGATTCGGTCCAACAAATTCACATCTAACCTAAGATTGGTAAACCCAAAGAAGCACCATCTTAAGGAAGCATATCGAAGATCCTCATCCTGTCCCACATTAAAAATGTGAGTAGTTCTCACAACTTTTATAAGATATGTGGGTTTATTTATCTTATCACCAATTGATTTTAAGATGAAATTCTATACTATCTAATAGAGACTAAATTTTAATTTTTTAAACCAAAGGGACTAAATTCTAACTTTCTTCAAATTATAGGGACTAAATTCTTACTTTCTTCAAATTAAAAAGACTAAACTCTAGTTTTTGAAACCATGAGAATTAAAATCTAACTTTTTTTAAACATAGAGACTAAACTCATATTTTACCCTAAATATTTTAATTATTTATTTATACCAATATATGATTGAAAGTGTCCTTAAAATAATTTTTAAAATTAAGTATTTAATGCATGAATGATAAACGTATAATAAAAAATTATTTAGAAAATTTGAGTCGGCCATTAATTTACTATGAATTAAGTTTTCAATTTAGGTTTTAAACTTCCAAAATTATCTCTAGAAGAATTCTATATATATATATATATATTAATTCAATGGAATTCTAATTTTATTATTAAAAGGTTTATAAACTTTTAATATATAAGTTATTAGAATTCAAAAAAAAGTTTATTTATTTATTATTATATAAGTTTTTTTAGGTGGCATGAATTCATCATTTATGTCATTTTTCACGTTTTTCACGTGTTCTTCAAGACGCAACAATTTTTATTATTCGTCATGAAAGGTGTTTTTCACATATTTGTTGATGTCGGGAAAGTTGAAATGGGAGTTGTGAATTCTCTCTTTATAATGAATCTAATCGCTGCGCTCTGAAAATTTTCTCTCCAACTTTATTTCCAACTGATTCTTATTCAACTTATTTTGACAAATTGTTTGTTTTGGTATTTTGGGTCACATTGTTGGTCAGGTATATACTATATTTAGTACAAGTTCGAAATAGTTTTGAAATGATTAAAATCATTTCTTTTATTCACAAAATTATTCGCAACATAATTTTAATTATTTCAATTTAATCTTTATGGTAGGAGAATCATTTTAAATTAAAAATGTAAAAGCAAATATAAAAGTTCATTTTGATTGATTAAATTCATGCTTTAAAGTGAATTTAATACGACAAGATACTTTAGTTATTTCAAAATTAAAGTCATTCTTAAACGTACATTTAGACATGAAGATTTAGATTGCTATAATCAACCACCTCAGTATTGGACAATTATAAAGGACAAATATATAAAAATATAACCATTTAGAATTTTCCCATTGGGTAAAGCATGTAAGTAGAAGTAAAGAAAAAGTTAAAAATGTTAAAAGTTCATCACTAGCCCAATGGAGTTTAGCCCAATAATTGTGAGAGCCCAAATTATCAAGAATAATAA
>JBBMKA010005352.1:0-11647 GCA_037833695.1 Sechiopsis laciniata | reverse complement strand
CTTCAAATGGGAGGAGCTCTCTTCTTAAATAGACCTCTTGAAGCTCCACCGAAAACCCGCTGACAGTTCGCTGGCTTCCTGCTGATATTCAGCAGCAACCTTGCTGAAAATCTGCTGAACATCCTTACCCTGATTTGCTGGTTTAGCTACCTATTTTCCGGATGTTGCAGAGTTGACTTTACGACGGCGGAGAGGATTTCTGGGGTCACGGATCTGTGCCACGCGTCCTTGAGTTAGGTATTATCTTGATCAATCAGAACAAGATTGTCGCCACGGCGAACTTCAATTGGTCTCTTCATGTTGTCCGGGAAGCTCGGTCTTCGCTGAGTCGAAGAGTTTGGCCTTCACTAAAACGAAGAGATCTAGTCTTCGCTGAAACGAAGAGATCTGGTCTTCGCTGAAACTAAGAGATCTGCAGTAAAACACAAGCATCAAATTCGTTTGACAAGAGATAACAAGCATATTTCGCTATAGTTTCGCTTCAACTTTTATCTTCCAGGCTTTTGTTCACTATTTCGCTTAACATGTTAAATATAGCGAAATTTTATGCTTTATGATTTGAATTCAACATTTTCTTTCTTAATTCAAGCTACTTTAACTCTCACTAATTGAGAGTTATCAGTCTCCCTTTGTCGCTTAGAGGCAGGAGTTCCACACTATCACCACTTACACACAGGAAATCATTGGACCGTCTCTTTATGCATCCGATCTGAGCTTAGCTGAGAGTCAGTCGGGAGTGTACACCCAGCTTCATGTGGCTCGTACCTCTACTGTCTAGATTATGCATCATGTGATCACACAGACTGCTAGTGAATTTGGGGCCTTCGAGAGTTCAGGCAGTGCAAGCAGGCACAGGCAGGAGTCCAAGTCATACTCTGGGGTTCTCCATCCAAGGGACTACTTTGGTCAGAGGATTCCTAGTTGTGCAAGAAACCAGTCCCGCCAGAGAGACCCTAGCCAGTCAAGGAGGCGTTTCAAGAGAGGAGGTCCCAGGCAGTAGGGGAGGTAGGGGTCTCATCGAGGCTGTCATTAGAGTCCACCAAAGGATGCACTGGAGTGCCACAGATGTTCGAGAGTTTACCAGGGGCCATGTCCGCCCAAGGTGAAGGTCTGTTATCGTTGTGGCTAGGAGGGCCACTTTGCAGTGTGATGCCAGATGTCGTGTTCCAACTAGGAGCCTTCACGCGTATAGTCAGCAGCGCCTGTCACTTCAGAGGAGCCTGCTCCTCAGATCAATGGGTCTATTGTCGTGTACTCTGGTTCCATGCTCTCTTCATATCGTTAATTCACATTTTGTTTGACTTTACGTACCTTGCCTTGCTATGTGTGCCCTTGATCCCTAATCCATGTTATTGAACGTTTTTGTGATTGTCCTTTTGTTGTATGGATTCATATATTTGTCGTTGGTCCATTATCCATGTTGTTTGATGTGTCTCTCAGTTGAATTGTCTCACATCCTTATTCTTGGTAAATGATTATAATGCTTTATCTATTTCTTTGGAGTCGTATTGCTCTATTTGTTGCATGGTGATTGTTCTACGTCTTTTATTTCATCATAATCATATGACCCTATTCATTCTGCATGATCGTATCACTCTATCTTGGGTATTCATTATGGTTGTATTCTCGTATTCGTTCTCATCATGACTGTATTGCTCTATTTGTTACCATGATTATATTGCTCTACTAATGTCTTCACGATGGTATTGCTCCTTTAGTTCGTTATGGTCATACTATTCTTATTGCTTCATCAGGATTTTTACTACTCTGTTTGTTCATCGTGATTGTATTATTGTATTCTTTCCATCGTAATTATATCTCTTTGAGTGTTATCTTGTTTGTATTGTTGTATTCGTTAGTATTCGCTCTATATGCTCATCATGATTGTGTTGCCTCGTTTGTTTGCCATGATCGCATTGCACTGCCTGTTTACCATGTTCGTATCTTTGTAGTCATTCTCATCACAATCGTATTGCCTGTTTGTTTTATCATGATGGGGTGCTTTGTTCATTCGTCATGGCCGCATTGTGCTGTCTGTTTATCATGATCGTATTACTATATTTTTGTTTCATCGAGATTATATCGCTTTTCCTGTTCATAATGGATTCATTGTTGCGTTCGTTCTCATCACGATTGCATCGTTATAATTGTTGCATAATAATTTTATGGCTCTTTTTGTTCGCCATGTGTGTTTGGGGCTCTAGTATTGTATCAGGATTGTGTTGTCCTGCCTGTTCATTATGATTGTACTGATTTATTTATTCACTATGATTGCATTTCACCTTTGGTTTCATTATAGTTATATTGATGCTTGTTGTTTTGGGAGTTAGAGTTGGTCGGATACGTCCATCAGACCAGCTACTAGTATTTCGCTCAGTTAGCTTTACCCATGTTCGAGTTCCGTGTTATGTGTGGCATAGAGTGGTTTGTAAACCACTTAGTTGCTCACTGCCTTTTGAAGAAGGTCAATCTCAGTCATTCTTCCTTGTCGAGTCTCGAGTTAGAGAACGCAGGTTAGGGGACCGCCCTCGTTTATTTTGCGAGCCAAGTTAGTTTGTTGGGTTGCCACAAGGAGTGAAGTCTTGCTTAGTTAGGTTGTTTTTTTACCGAAGTGGAGTTTGAAAGTAGTACCCGTGAAGCAGAGTTTGTTGTTGTGCATTTCCAGAAAAAGTTGCAAAGTGGTAAGTTTATTTTGGGGAATGAGCGGGAGGTTACGCGAGCTTGAGTGAGTGTCTCTCTCTTCAGTGTGGTGGACCCAGTGGAGTCAGACTTTTGTTCGTTTTCGGTGTCACAGCTAAGTTCGAGTTGGTTATGTTGTTTCAAGTTCTTTGTTAGTGTTAAAACATCGAAACCTGATCCCTCTCAAAAATTTCTTGTCACTAGAACCCTGTTTATCCCAACTCTTAAAAGTAATTGGTTTGAACCTGACCAAGATAGATATTTAATGATAAACGATATTTTGAAAATAAGAATGAAGACTATGATATTGTAACAATTCAAATTGAACCATGTGACCCTAATGTTTTGATAATTAGAAATTTAATGTTTTAAACTACAGTGTTATTATTAACCGTGACGATCCAGTTTGCTAAATAAGTTTTAAAGCAGTGCAAGTTATATTTCTCGTTGAAATGTTTGAACAACTGGAATTGTAAGTGCTTTGGTCAAAATGTTTTACTTGGATAATTTCAACAGTAGAAACAAATGTTTTAACCTTTAATTAATGGTCAACAATCTTATGAACCTAAAGAACTATATGAGTTTAAACTTTTTTCACATTTTTGTTTGGTTGAAAAGGTTTGAAAAACTAAAAGTTTTATTATGGCACCAGATGATGCATTGGACCACTTAAGAGCGAGGAGGGGAGATGCTTTCTCATTTTCTGGGTGTTTTTGTCTTAAAAGCGCTTTCGGGACGAAAGTCTTTTTAAAAGGGGAATATTGTAACACCTCTAATATTTATTCAAGTTTAAAATAAGTTAATTAAATTCAGCATTTGAAACTATTTTTAAAAATCCCCAACTTCGATTTATTTTCCAAGCTCTAAAATAATTAGTATTCATTTAAGTTCTTTTTAGTTTAAATTAATCTTAATTTATATGGGATTATTTGAGAAAGTTAAGTGGTAAGAGTAAATACTATTTGGGTATTTGATGAAGTCACTTTATAGTTAGGGTTTTATGAATTTTGAAAATGGAAGTAAAGGGAAATGGTTTTCATATAAATAGAACATTTAGAAATCTCTTTTTTTTTTTTTCAAATCCCAAGGCAGCAACCAAGAAACCAAGCCCCACCCTTTTTCTCTTCAAATCCACCTTAAACCCATTCATTACTTCTCAGTTTTACAAAGCTAGAGAGCTCTGTTTGCGATTTCGAGATCAGTTCCGTGCTTAGGGAGTCGAGGGCTTCAAAACAAGGTAAGGCTTGTTGGTTTTAATAGAGCTTTCCGGTGAGGGAGCTTTGAAACCCGTTTCTTCCTTCGTAGTTTCATGGAGCTAGAAAGGTCCGTTTGTGATTCTGAGACCAGTTTCGTGTTCAGGGCAACGAGACGAAGAGAAAGAGGAATGACTCGTACACCTTTTTCCGGCGACGTCCCGTCGCACTCTAGCGACACGCTGTTAGCTTAGTTTTCCATCCTCGTTCGTGTGGTGAACTCTGTTTTAGCTCGTTGTGCTTCGTTTGCTTATTTTGTTGACTTTTACTCGTGTTTATATGTTTAGGTGCTCTTAAGTTTCATCATTTTGACTTGTCATTTAGCTCATGGCTTCTCTTGGTGTTTTGGTCAAGTCTTCGGGAAGGTAAGGAGTTTCATTATGAACCGAGTTTGTGGCTTAAAGCATGAGATTAGTGGCATGTTAGGGTTTACGAGAATTAAATGTTGGATGACTTATTTCATGTATGTGTTTGTGTTGTGATCCACTAGTTAAGCTGATTATTACTCGTAGTAGCATGGAATCGGGTGTAGCTCGTAAACTATTAAGCCTCTAATTGTTGTGCTCTTGTGATCGTATCATCATTCCCCGATTTGTACCTTCTGCTCGTATACGTGATGAACTGCTTATCTACTTAACTTTTCGATTGACTAGATTGCCTTGGGTTTATGCATGTTTCTATGTTGTTGGTTCCATCTATGTTTGACTGTAAACGTGTTGAAATGATTATATGCTCGACTTCTCTGATTTGTCGCCTAAGGGTTTGTTCGTAATTTGTCATGTTTGACGTTAGAATAGTTGGGCCCAGTTATCGTGTTAACCACTTAGAGGAGCAGCTAGCTCACCCATTTTAGGACTCGCGTTGCGTGATCAATATCGTGTTATTGATGTGACTCGCTAGTGCCCCTTAGGAACCGAATGAGGATATGGATCCTCTATGCTTCGAGACACGTGGTTGACTCTTACAACCAATCAAGGGGGTCAGATCTCATCCAAGTGTCACCTTGTGTGTAAAATAACGAGTTCCTTGGTTGTTGAGCACACGTTGTGGGTTGCACCAATCGGGTGGGTATGTTGCACTCGCCTAGGCTCAGCTAGATCTGGTGTGACTCTAGTGCTAGTTACATCTCTATATATCTACTCGTGGAACCTCATATGCTGTGTGCATGGTCCCGCCAGTTTACCTGCCTAGTACGTTTGAAGGGGAGTTGGTCATGTCTTGCTTGACCTCGAGACTATTGGAAGAGGCCACTGGGATAGACGAAGGCGCGGAGGAATGCTTGTTGGTGAGCCTGCATGCATTTATGGGGTTGTTGTCTACGGGCAGGTCGGTCCTCCCGTATACTAGGGGTTAGCAGATGACGCCCCTAGCCTGAGGTTTAGGGACCCTGCATTTTTCCTCATTCGTGGCTTTCTTTGATAGGGTCAGGTGACATCATCGCCATTCGAGTATGCCCTTGCTGACACGACTTGTGTGTTGTTGACTTGACCTGAGATTTAAGGATTCTTTGTGTTTCCCTCATTCGTGGTAGGTCTCTAACAGTGGTCAGGGTACCTAGAGACAATTGTGTATGTCTCTGCGGACACGGTATGGGACATGTCCCAACCCGAGGTTTAGGGATCCTATGTGGTTCCCTCACTCGTGGTCCTATCCGACATCGGGCAATTTTATCGGTACTCGTGTTACCCCTTCTGATACCCTATTAGAGTAGCGCAACAGAAGCGTGGCAGGTCCCTGACAGTGGTCAGGCTACCCCGAGACAGTTGTGTATTTCTCTACGAGCACAACGTGGTGGGTCCCTAATAGGTTAGGCTACCCGGGGCATTTGTGTCTGTCTCTATTGTTGTAGTTTGGCGGGTCCCTGACAGTGGTCAGGCTACCTCGAAACATTTGTGTATGTCTCTACAGACACAGTATGAGACGTGTTTCGAGCTGAGGTTTAGGGAACTAGTGTGTTTCCCTCACTCGTGGTCCTCTCCTGACAGTGGTCAGATGATTGCTCAGCATTTAGCTATATCTTGTCGACGGCTTGTACGTCGTCGTTTGACATTGTTTGCTCGTGACCGGCCCGAGGGACTGGTACGCATGTGCGAGGTACTTAGCTTCAGTTGTCGTATCTTTTAACTGGTTTCTGTTTTCATGTTTAACCCCATGGTGAGGCTCCTTGCTTTATATATTTTGATATACTCACCCCTTACATTTTTAGGTACTGATCTATTTCGAGGTGGCTAGGTTGGGAGCTGTATCGATCATGGACACGGTGTTGTCATTGCCTTTCTGCATTGTTTTACTTCGTGTGAACTTTATGTCTAAAACTCTATTGAATTGTATTTCTTTTTTAACTATCGGGATCCCAAATCATGTTTTTATATGCTTTTGAATTATCAGATGTGTTTCATGATTTTACGAGTTTTTCGTTGAAAATTGCATGTGATTATTAAAAGATTTTGTGGATTTTAAATGCATGCTCTCGTAACACCCCATTAGAGTATTTTAGAAAGTCGGGTCGTTACAAGTTATATATACCCACCCCTTATATCTTTCACGTATGAGAGCACGCCGAGGTGGCTGACTGTAGAGTTGTATAATCATTGGCACAGCGTCATTTTCTTCTGCACTGTTTTATCGCATTTCAGTTATTTTGGACTCATATCATGCTTTGGTTTTAGACTTATTCTGTTGTTTTTATGCTTTATGACTTTTCATGGGATCCCTGAACCTAGTTTTAGAATTGTTTTCATCTTTTTGAGACTATCTGTTTTATTTCACGAAATGAGAATGCATATCGTGCCGTTTTATCTTAATTTTTCTCGAGTCATGCATCAGTAACGTCCCCATTAGAGTCATTCTAGAAAGTCAGGTCCTTATAGTTGGCCTCACAAAATTGTAACAACCCAAGTTTTCATCACGATTCTTTGGGTATGGTTTTCTGATAGTTCGGTTAGTTCGTTGGGTCATTATTGCAACTTTAGCCTTAAGAGATAAATTGGCAATTCACCTAAGGACATGTTTGATGATTTAATGAGTTCAGGGATGTTTTTGTGATTTCAAGTCAAGGAAGGTTAGTTTAGTGATTTTGGATTAAAGGTCATGTGGCAAAATAAGGGTTTTAGTTTTATCGATCGTTTACGTTGTGAGAGTTTTCATCGATTCGTTTAGAAAGAATTCGATCGATCCTCTCTCCCTTCCCATTTTTTATCATCATCATTGTCATTCCCAAGCCTACGCCACCGATCGCACCAACTGCACGCTTCACCTCAGCCCGTTGATCGCCCACGCACAGACCCGCACCCATCTAGCTCCCATCGGCGCCCGCGTCGTCCTTATCCACGCACAATAGCACCACACGCTAGCCCTGCAGCACGCGTGTCTCGTCGATCGCCTACGCAACACCTGCAAGCCCTACAGCAGCCTCGCCCGTGCATTACACGCTTTCACTCGTATTCGCCTTTGTTCATCCCTACAGTAGCACAACCGTGCATTGCTTGTAGCCACACCGCATAGCCCCATGCGCACCTGCCAATCGTCTGCGCCCACGCATCTCCGAGCAGCTGTGTGTATGTGTTCCATCCGCAGCACCTTAGTATCATGTAGCTGCGGTGTCGTGCCTCTGTTCTCGTGCCAGGTTCGCTAAGCACTTGGGTAATTTCCTATTTCCCTTGTGTTCCTGCTGGTTAGCTAAGTAGGTTGTTATTGATTGTTGGTACCATTGTATTTAGGTTGTGTATTCGCTTGGGATTGGTTATCTGCAGCTCAAGGATCATTAGTTCTGTAACTAATTTCACGTAAGGATTCCTTGTCGTGGGTTGTGTAGACCCTGCGTAAATAATCATCGATTGCATTTTATGCTTGTATGCTTTACTGTTCTTGAGCATGTGATAGGTAGTCTTAAATGATGTGGTGATCTGACTATATTGATAGCATGTATCGACTCCATGTTTATGCTTACTAGTACCATGCTAGGGATGATTGTTTATCTATTAAGTCTGTTGGTGATCTGTTAGGGAATCGAGCACGTCGTACCTTAGTATGTTTTATAGTTAGGTTGTCATCATCTAGAGGCTATAAGAGAACACAACGAACAATTGTCCTAATGGGTGAGGACCGTTGAGGAATGATTCCCGCCCCGACAGTTGGGGTTGTGTCGTAATATATCGCCCCGACGGAGCCTAGTTTGTGTAGCCTACTAGAGCGGGATTTTTTCGTTGGTGCAAGCCTGCCATGGGACGACGATTCTTAGCTTCAGGCATTAGGTGTGAACAGGTTGCCACAGTTGGGTGTCGAGGGTCTCCCACCATCTGTGGATCAGTGGACACTGTAGTTAGGCATGTGGGCCTAGACCGGCATAGTTTGTGTAGGCTTACATTTACCACGATTTGTAGTACCATGCAGTGTAGGTGCACACGTATTAGATTTCGAGAGGATGGCTCCCTCGGGCTGATGTCATTAGTACACCATTCCGTTCAGTCTAGAGCGGACACTTAGGGTGTCCCTTAAATGTCCAGGATCAGCATAGCGAGTTGATCATTAAGCCGAGAGTTAGAGACTTAAAGTTTGGGATTTATGTTGATAACTCAACTAGTGGATCGTTGGTTGTTTGTATAGCATGTAATGATAGGATGCTAGATGTCATGATGTTTACGTACTATACCCCAGCTAGGGATTCTTACTGAGTACGTTCGTACTCACCTTTATTTCTGTCGTTTTCCACCAGATAACTTGGGATAGCACCGGGTGTAACAATCCCTAATTTTTTTTCTAGAAATATTCGTTAGTTAATTAAATTCTTATAAAAATTATTGAACTTAGTTAATCTTTTTTTTTTTTAGTTTAAATTCCATTTAAGTCAACCTTTTCTCTATGGTCTCAAGTATTTTTCTTAAACAAAAAGGGGTTATCAACTTATCATTTTGGTTTTAAAAATATATGCACATACATGAATTATTTCCTCTTTTAAGAGGTTGATTATTTTAAGTTATGGAAGTCGTAGGTTTTCAATTTAATTAGAGTTGCATAGTGGAAGCGTGGCGGGTCTCTGACATAGGTCAGGTTACCCCAAGGCATTTGTGTATGTCTCTGTTGCTACGCTATAAGAGTTGCGCAACGAAAGCGTGGTCGGTCCTTGATAGATGGTCAGGCTACCCCGAGAAATTTGTGTATGTCTCTGCGAACACAGTTTGAGACCTGTCTCGATCGGAAGTTTAGGGAACTTGTGTGTTTCCCTCACTCGTGGTCCTTCTCTGACAGTAGTTAGATGATTGTTCGACATTTAGCTATATCTTGCTCACGGGTTGCACACTGTCGTTTAGTGTTGTTTGCTTGTAACTGGCCTCGAGGCCGAGCACGCATGTGCCAGGCACTTAGCTTCAGTTGTTGTATCTCCTAACTTGTTTCGGTTTGCATGTTTAACCCCATGATGAGGCTCCTTACTGGATATATTTTGATATACTCACCCCTTACATTTTCAGGTACTGATCCATTCTGAGGTGGCTAGGTTGGGAGCTGCATTGATCATGGACACGGTGTCGTCATTTTCCATTCTGCATTATTTATTATGTGTCAAACTTCATGTTTTAAACTCTGTTGAGCTGTATTTCATTTTGAACCATCGGGATCCCGAATCATATTTTTATATGCTTTTCGAACTATCAATTGTGTTCCATGATTTTACGAGTTTTTCGTCAAAAATTGCATGTGATTATTAAATTGATTTTATGGATTTTAAATGCATGCACTCGTAACACCCCATTAGAGTATTTTGAAAAGTCGAGTCGTTACACCGGGATGGCTAGCGGAGGAGTTGATGGATCATGGGAGTCTGTTGTTTAGTTTATTCTTTTATTTTATTCTTTGGCATTATTGATTCAACATGTTGGTTAGGGAATGATTCCATTGAATTTCATTATTTGAATGGTTTTTAATAATCTCTAACCAGAGGCTGTATTGTTGTTTTAAGATATTCGATTGAACTGTTTATTGTTTGGAATAAAAAGGTTTTGTTTTCAATTTTTTCTCTATTATATCGGCAATTTGAATTATACATGTTGAGTAAGAACTGGGTCTAGAATGGTTTTAGAAGTCAGGTTCTTACAAAAATTATAGGTAATCGACCCCGCAAGATAAAAAAAAGTTATGGTTCAAGTCCAGCTATTGCTAGTTTTTATTTAGAGTTGGAGAAATAGGATATGAACTTATGATCTCTTAATCAAAGGATACACTTGATGCGACTTAGCTATTATTTTTGTTGGCTTTTCTCCTTCATCTTTAAATCTTGAGAAATTATACTAAATATTACTTTTCCAATAAATAATTACCAATCTATTCAACCTTATTAACTTTTTGTAAATCTGTTTTTCTTTTTAAAAATCCTGTAAAACCATATTTCAATAATCCCATTTTGCCCTCAACAACATTTAAATCAATTATTATGAATCCCATAATTAATTCCCTCCTAATTAATAGTTTCCTTCTAAAAATAGCTTTCCATAACAAACTTCACATGGTCTTCCCTCTTCTCCCTCTTGTAGATCCATATCCACCAAAATCGACTACTTTGTTTTCTCCATCGATTATTCTACATACAATCTTCAGAGCAACCTTTTTGTCTCTCTTTCATTGGAGGCAGCAAAAGCTTTCAATCCGAACTTGGTTCTTTCATTTCGGCCATCATATCTTCTTTTGCAGCGATCATATCTTCTTTTTCACACGTCCATTTTCGCTGGCCTCTTGATAAAAATGCCCCGCTTTTGTTTCGTCCGTTCAGGTTATTCTCGCGTGAACCGTCTTTCTCTCATCACACAGTCTTTGCACGCCCACAGATTCTACCTCACGCTCGTTTGTCGATCGAGGTTCTAATCTTCTGTCTGGTTCCATTAGATTTCATCAATGTCACAGATGGTACAGTTTGGTATGTCTTTCTTCACTTCTGTATTTATCTAATCATATTGTATTGTTTAAGAGTATTTTCGTATTTCATACTGTAGTTCTAATTCAATCTTCACAAGTTCTGTAATTTAAATAAATTGTATAAAAAACTGTTCACTAATTATTGGTTTCATGTACCGTATATTCAACACACATTATAGTATTAGAATAACACACTATTGTTTATCCGACTGTACTATTTTATTTTGTACATACATTCATAATGTTTCCGTCAATTCCATACTGTATACCATAAATGACATTCAAATTACTCATTGTCGTCTTTGTTTTTGTATGTATATCCGATCGATACTTTGCAGCATCAAGTTCTTTATGGAATCCAGCAATATCATGTGAACATTGGGGATTCCTTCAATGCAGTACGTTTCACATCATTATTACGCGAATACATTAAGGAACACATGCATGACTTCTTTACTCGTTGGGGCCCCAAGATCACTGAGATGTATCACAACACATTCGTGATAAGAAGGGTATATCTCCCGCAACCAAACCCCCTATTGGAAGATCGAAGAAAAACGTATGAGATCAGTCTTAGAAGTTAAAATTCGTTTGTAATGCGGACGGTATGGTCAACCAGGTCACAACGGGAAAACATCCAAGAATCCCTTCACGCAATGATCATTACATCCTTATTTGTTTTTCCCCAAACTTTTCCATTTCTCAGAACAATTTGTTTGTTACCATTTAATTTTCTGGAACATCTTTTCTATACAGTAGCGTTTCTACCATTATCTTAGTAATAAAATATCCATTTTCGTCGATACCAT
>JBBMKA010005351.1:0-11648 GCA_037833695.1 Sechiopsis laciniata | reverse complement strand
CTAGTGATGCATGAATCATGTATGTCTGCCTGATATGGTCCAGTTGCATGTGGTTGCATGATTGTCCTGATATGGACCGTCTTTATATGGACTTGCATGATTATCCTGATCTGGACTTGCATGTGTTTGATGCACAGCTTGATGCCTCTTTTGGACCCAAACGAGTCATGGAGACCGGATAGAGGAGACTAGTAGGTTGGTATGAACGATGATATTCGGGCTCACACCCTAGCTTGAGGTGATATTCTCTCGCTCTGCAGGACTTTCGTAGTTGGTCGGCCAGCCAGGCTCACGGCCCTGGATGGTTTCTACTAGTAGCTTAGGCTCTCTCCAGGTAGGTGGTATGGGCTTGATATGGTTCCTTGGTAATTGGTTTGGCACCACCTCTCGCCGTGAGTACGAGGCCTAGGGCCAATAGGTTACTTGACTCACTGGTCCCTCTAGAGTAGGATGTCAGATTGTTCTCGAGTCAGAGGACTCTTGTGAGCTTTTGTTCTTGGGGTCTACGATCTTTAGACTGCCTTGCGTGGTGCTCGTCAAGGACAAGGTTTCTTGACCTAGTACCCAGGAGCTTGGGTTTTATATACCCTTCAGTTTTTTTGCTGATCATACTTATTTGTTGATGTTTATATTCTTGTGCATGTTTGTCCCTGACCTGGGGAAGCCTTACTGAGTTTGCAAAATCTCACCCTTTCCATTGTGGAATCCCCACAGGTACTACTAGTCTGTATCGAGATGGATGATCGATGGAGCTAGAGATGACCATGGGACCTGCTGCATTACTTTGTGTAGAGTCTTTTAATTTATTCCTTCTGCATGAACTATTTAGTGGCATGATAAGTTGTATATATTTACTCGAGCTTTTATGTTTTGACTCTTGGGTACCCTTTGCTTATTTTAATGGATTTAATGTTTTATAAACTTGTTTGTAAACAATCGATTTGAAGAGGTTTGGTTTTTATACATGCCCTAGATGTCGAACATCGTTTTCATGCATTTAGAGTTAAGGACTTAGGTTTAGACTCTGATTTGGGTCGGGTCTTTACAGTTGGTATCAGAGCTCAGAGTCATAGATTCTGTAGACTGGCTTACATCGTAGGCTATGTTTTGGTCCTCATGGTCTTCAACTGCTGATCGACATCAGGTATTCTAGTAGGGAGGTTAAGGTTCTGTAGCACGTTTTGTATGATCAGCATTATTGCACTGCATTACATTCTTTATTGCATTGTCATTTACCTTCTAGCCTGGAGTTCACAGAGGGGACTGAGATGTCTATAAGACTTTGCAGAGTGTGGAGATACCTAGTAGGGTTACTAGAAATGTTGTTAAAGGTTCAAGAGCAGTTGAACAGTGTGAGTTTTTGAGCTTAAGAGGAGCACCAGTCTTGAGGTGCAACCTTCTAGAGGTCAGCATGAGGTGCAATCCTAGAGTTGGAGCAGAGAGAGGCACCCAATATTGTTGACAATTATTGTAGTTCCAAAAGTTGACCCGAAAGCTGAGATGTTGGCTGATGTGCTTGTTGAGTAGCAGTTGAGAGATGCTCCTCAGAGTGTGCAGGTTGTTGCTCATGTATCTACACCAGTAGCAGGTACTCTAGCCGGGCGTAGTGAGAAAATTGCAGATTTTTTTCAAAGATCTTAAAAGAGTTCAAGAAGTTGGATCCCTGCTGCTTTGTTAAACTGTCTAAACTCTCCTTAGTAGCTGAGGCGTGGTTGTCATTGTTTGAGATGATCTTTCACCAGATGGTCTGCTCAGAGGAGTAAAAGATTCGAGACAAAGGCCTAGTGGCAGTAGGTGCTTAGTTTTGAGCCAGAGGGTTTGAAAATTTTCGAGTAAGATGATCTTAAGGAGCTGTTCCTTGGATCATATTGTTAGATGTTGATAAGAAGAGGCACTAGCTCAGTTCACCTACTTGTAGCAGGGGAATGACGCAGTGTCAGTTTATGAAGTAAAATTGTTTGAATTTCAAAGGTTTGCCAAGAAATTGATTTGTGCTATTAGGCAAAAGAGGAAGTCTGAGACTACTACATCGGTTGAATCTGTGAGTTAGCAACAATGTTAAGGATTTGATGAGTTTGAAGTCAAAGCTAGTTAGCGGGTTGCATTTGAGGATCGTTTGATGTCGCCCATGGTTGACTGCGAGTGAGTTTGATTTGATTCATGGTTTGGAGTGGTTTATCAAAGAACCCTATTGTGACTGCTAGCAATAGAGAGTAAGTGATTTCAGGCATCTTGAAAAGTCAAACTTTTAGTTCAGATGCAGGAAACATGAAAGAGTCTCTTGTTGATTTCGACCTAGAAGGTGGGGAAGCAGTCAGCTAAGGAAGTGTGGGCTTTGTTGCCTCAGTATCAAGAGTGTAAAGTTTTGAGCGGGCTGTCAGTTCAGTTCCAGTAGTGATAAAATTAACCGACGTGTTTCCAGAGGATATGCCAAGATTGCCCTCGCCCCAAACAATGTTCTTTTAAGTTGAGTTTGAGTTGGGGAATGACCGCATCTCAAGGTTTTTGTTTATGATGACCCTGATAGGGTTAAAAAGAACTTGAAGGTTCAGTTCCAAGAGTTGTTAAATAGTGTGGCTTCGTCTATCCCCTAGTGTCCTTCCGTGGGCCTCGGTGTGGTTGTTAAGAAGGATGTTGGTTTTGTGAAACTTTGCTTTAGCTTTCGAAAGCTCTTTAAGCTAGCAGTTAAGTTAGATATTTGTTGCCTAGGATTGATGACTTATCTGATGAGCTTCAGGAAGCAGTAGTATTCCGAAGATCAATTTGATTCCTGGTTGCTAACGATCGACATATGCACTGCAACATTGTGGATTCGATGATCAGAAGGTTTCAGGACTTTCTGAACAGGTTTGTGATCGTGTTCATAGTGGATTTATGAGTTTGTTCAAAGTTAGTGTTGGATCACGTTGAGAATTTGAGAAAAGTTTTAGGAACACTTCGAGAAATTCAGTGGTGTGCAAAGTTTCTAATGTGAGTTTTGATTGGATTCAATAGCCTTCTTCAGGTTATGTGGTTTCTCGTCAAGAAACATTAGTGGATTTTGCTTGGACCGATGTAGTGAGCAGTTGGGTCAGATCAACATCAATTACTGAGATCGAGGACACAATTGGCTAGAAAGAGGTCAGGCATTGTGGGATCAGTTGAGTGTGAGGTCAGTTCAATATCTTGAGAAGACGTTGATTGCAGCACAGTTTGATTAGCACCTGAGAGGTCAGATGGCATTGAGGCTTGTAGTGATGCTTCTGAGAGGGTCTGTTCTGTGCTTTTACTGAGAAAGAGGCATGTGTGAGCATGTGGGCCAGACAGCTTAAGCCGTATGAGCAGATCTCTGATTCGTGTTTTGAAGTTAGCATTCGTGGTGTGTGCCTAGAGACTTGGAAGACATAGCTTGTGTGGTGAGAGGATGTAGTTGTTGGTGAACCATAAGAGTCAAAAAGTTAGCTTTGCCTAGAAAGATCTGAATTTGAGATAGTGCTGATTGTTGGAGCTTGTGAGATCACGACTGTAAGGTTCTCTACCACCCTGGTAAAGCTTTTGTGGTTGCTCCTGCACTGAGTAGAGAAGTTCATTTTTGTAGTGTGTGTTGTTTCTCTGTTTTGTTGTGGCCTTAGTTCGACCGAGCAGAGTTCTGGTAATTGAAAGGTTTCAGCTCAGTTTGCCGCGTAGTTGTTGTTGGCAGAGACTTGCATTGAGTTAGTAGGGTGATAGTTGAGTTATTTCCTGATGCTTTCGTCGTCGTTTGATTAGTACCCTAAGGGTACCAGGATGTATCGAGATCTGAGGATTTTGTCCTGGTGGAGTTGTTGAGCAGCGAGATTGATGAGTTACTGGTTTACGTTGGACTATTAGTAGGCGAGTGTGCATCGTTGTTACAGCCCTTAGTCTCTCAGAGTGGAAGTGGAACGAGGTCTCTATGAGTTTCATTTAGGGACATTGAGAGGTTTCACCATGATACCAGTGATGGTAGATCGACTTACCCAGTGCGCTCACTTTATTCTAGGGAAGCTGGATTATTCTGTTGAGAAGTAAGCATAGTTGTACTTGGGAGAGATTTTCAGGTAGCATGAAGTTCTTGTGAGTATCGTTGTAGATAGAGATGTTCGGTCCGCTTTACACTTTTGAAAGAACCGTTGGAAGGTTACAACTTTGTAAGTTCAATGTAGCTTTTCATCCACAGACAGATGGTCAGACCGAGAGATTCAGTCAGATTTTGGAAGATATGTTGAGTGCTGGTGAGTTATGCTTTCTATGCAGTTGAGATAGGTGGATGTATCTGATGGAGTTGCTTGATATTAGTTATCAGTTCATCGTCCAGTTGGCACCATTTGGGGCATTGTATGGAAAGATGCAGATTACTTGTCCATTGGGACGAAGTTGAAGAGAGAAAGTTGTTAAGGCCTGAATTGTTGTAGTTGACCAGTGAGTCAGTTCTTGAGTTCCGTGCCAGAATGCTTACAACTCAGGGCCGTTAGAAAAGTTGTGCAAATGTTCATCTCAACGATAATTTGAGGTTAGCAAGTCTCATGTTCTAAAGGTGGCATCGATATGGAATGTAGAAATTTGACATCAGGGGAAAGCTGAGTTAGAGTTGTTTGGTCGCTTGTGATTCTCGAGTGAGTCGATGCAGTGTTGTGTCGTTCAGTTGCTCCCATTGTTGTTTGGCAGTGCATTTTATGCTCCATGTGTCGATAATTAGTCTGTATGCATCGATCTATGTAATGTTGTTTACCTCGAGCCTTCAGTGATCAGAGTTAATTTGACTTTTAAAGAAAAACTTGTACAATTTTGGATTGAGATCTTAAAGTTTTGAGAGTCAGTGAGTTTCTCTCGTTAAAGTGTTGTGGATCTAGTTATGCGCTCTTGTTATTGTAGGTTGTTTGAGCCTTAGTCAACTTTCGAGGACTAAAGTTTTCTAAGGGGGGAATATTGTAATAACCCCAATTTATTGAGAATAAAAGAGAAATGAAGGTTTTGTTGGCAGTTTGGTATTGAACTTAAGAAGTGAGGGTATTTTGGCCTTTTAAACATGAGATATTTAGGTCCTTGTTTGATAGCTCAAATCCCAAGATCAAAGCACTGTTCATAGCCTTTCCTTCCCATTTTTTTTCTCCGACCACTTCTCCGTCTAGTTCACCGGAGTTTTTGTTATGTCGTCGTCAAGCTCAGAGCGCCGTCGCGTGAGTTCCATTTGTTGAAAGTAGCAGAGTTGCTGTGAGCTTCGAGTTCTCCACCATGGGTTTACGAACTCGTGGTCTTGTTCAAGCCTGTACAAGGCAGAGCTATTGCGGGCGTCATCGACTTGTTCGTGGAGTCTCCGCTACGAGTTAGTGTGTGTGGGTTTGTCATTTTTGGTGAGCGTCGAGCAGGTGGAGCACGCGCAAGGCCATTGTTTGGAGGTCGAGGTTCACCAATTTCATGGGTGTTTGTCATAGGTGGCTCGTTGTAGCAAGATTCGTCTGAACGTGGAAGCCGCCGTCGGTCAGTTCACCATCGTAGGTTCGTCGGAGGTTCGAGGCGTCACCATTTGTCATCACCAGAGTAAGGTAAGGTTCTTTTCTTCTTTGGTTTGGTTTTAGATCTAGCCAAATGAGGACGAAGACGGCTGTTGGGGTTCAAGTTTAAAGTCATTTAAGTTGAGAATAAGGTTGTTTGTTTGCAAGGTTTAAGGCATTTAAATAAGGAATACGGATTGTTTGTTTGCAAGTGTTGGGATATTTAAATAGTGGATTGACCATGTTTGTTTGTTGGTGTAAGGCTGTTTGGTATAAGATTAAGCTTATTCAAGTGATGGATAGGTAATGTTTGGTTGTAAGTTTAAAGTTATTTAAATCATGGATAAATGGTGTTTGTTTATTGGGTTATGGAGATTCAAATAATGGTTAAGCTTGTTTGGCTAGTGGTTTCACTTCATTTAAAATGTGGATTGAGATTGTTTGGTTATAGGTTTAGTGGTTGTTTGGACTAGAGGTTAACGGGTGTTTGGTTGAGGTTTTATGACACTTTGACTGGATTTTGACCCATTGACTTTTATATTGACCAGATTTAACCCGAGCCATTTTTTATTCTTCGAGCCGAGTTTGTGGGGAACATTAGCTGTCGGGTGCTATTAGGACACGTTTTTAAAGGTTTTCACCTATTTGATAAATTCGATATTCTGAATCTGATTTTGATGGTCTAAGGTGCTAGTTTTGACCGATTTGTTCGTTCCAAGGCTTAGAGTTGTGTTTGGCTATTTAGAGCTACCAGGAGATTCTTGGAGTGTTGGTAGGGGTTTCAGCCAGGTAAGGGACCCTTTAACCCCTTCTCGAGGACCTGTGGTTAATACATGTGCCAGTTTACTTACATTAGTTGATTTGGCTGATTGTAGCATAGCCATGTGCATTGTATGTTGCATTTGATGGCATCGAGAGCATATATATTTCATGGTTGTCTTTTGTATGACTAGTGATGCATGAATCATGTATGTCTGCCTGATATGTTCGAGTTGCATGTGGTTGCATGATTGTCCTGATATGGACTTGCATGTATTTCATGCACGGCTTGATGCCTCGTTTGGACCCAAACGAGTCATGGAGACTAGATAGAGGAGACTAGTAGGTGGGTGTGAACAATGATATTCGGGCTCACACCCCAGCTTGAGGTGATATTCTCTCGATCCGTAAGACTTTTGTGGATGGTCGGTCGGCTAGGCTCACGGCCCTAGATGGTTTCTACTAGTAGCCTAGGCTCTCTCCAAGTAGGTGGTATGGCCTGATATGGTTCCTTGGTGATTGGTGTGGCACCCCCTCTCGCCGTGAGTACGAGGCCTGGGGCCAACAGGTTACTCGACTCATCAGTTCCCTCTGAAGTAGGATGTCAGTTGCTCTCGAGTCAGAGGGCTCTTGTGAGCTTTTAGTTTTAGGGTCTACGATCTTTAGACTGCCCTACGTGGTGCTCGTCAAGTATGAGGTTTCTTGACCTAGTACCGAGGAGCTTGGGTTTTATATACCCCTCAGTTTTGTTGCTGATCATACTTATTTGCTGATGTTTGTATTCTTGTGTATGTTTGTCCCCGAGCTAGAGAAGCCTTACTGAGTTTGCAAAAAATCAGCCTTTCCGCTGTGGAATCCCCACAGGTACTACTAGACTGTACCGAGATGGATTATTGACGGAGCTGAAGATGACCATGGGATCTGCTGCATTACTTTGTGTAGAGTCTTTTAATTTATTCCTTCTGCATGAACTATTTAGTGGCATGATAAGTTGTATATATTTACTCGAGCTTTTATGTTTTGACTCTTGGGTACCCTTTGCTTATTTTAATGGATTTAATGTTTTATAAACTTGTTTGTAAATAATCGATTTGAAGAGGTTTGGTTTTTATACATGCCCTAGATGTCGAATATCGTTTTCATGCATTTAGAGTTAAGGACTTAGGTTTAGCCTGATTTGGTCTTTATAGTAAACTCATAGGGGAATCCCACATTGGTTGGAAAGGAGAATGAAGCGCTCCTTAAAAAAAGTTGTGGACACTTTTCACTAGCAAGACGCATTTTCCCCATTGGGGGAGAAACAAATTCATGAAGCCAGTGGGCCAAAGTGGACAATATCTTGGCTAGCGATGGGTTGGGCCATTACAGATGGTATCAGAGCTAGGCATCGGGTTGGTGTGCCAGGTCCATCGAGACGCTGGACCTTCTAAGGGGGGTGGAAACCCATAGGGGAATCCCATATCGGTTGGAAAGGAGAACGAAGCACTCCTTAAAAAAGGTGTGGACAGCTTTTCCTAGCAAGAAGCGTTTTCCCCATTGGGGGAGAAACAAATCCTTGAAGCCAGTGGGCCAAAACGGACAATATCTTGGCTAGCGATGGTTGGGCCATTACATCCCACGTCGCAGTGCAGCCTTACACCGACCTAGTGCACGTTCGCGCCCGCGCCTGCGCACATTCGCATACAGCCATCCGCCCCGCGCAGCCTCACACATCGCCAGCCCGTGCAGCTCATGTGCTGACCCTCATTGATTGCTGATTGAGTTGTACACACTAAGCCGTTCGAGCCTACGTGTCCACAACCGCAGCAGCCATGCAGCATTCGAGCATTGGCTTCATTGCATTGTCCTCTAGTTCTTGGGGTTTGGGTTATTCTTGATTCCCTGAGTTCTCTGTTAATCTAGTTGGTTGAGTATTTATTAATTAAATATGTATTATTATTTTAGGTTGTGAGTGCTAGTTGTTGGTATTTGTAGCTAAGAATGATCTTTTACTATTTTATATTATTGATCAGGTAAGGATTTCTCCAAGGTTTTGTGGGCCCTATACTTCCTATTCATTGATTGCATCTGTATGTAATATGATTTACTGTATCCAAGCATGTTAGGTAGATAACCTGTTGAGATGATAACCTGTCTTGATTGCTAGCATGTATCAGTTCTAAGTATGTGTATTAGTATCCTACTAGGATTGATTGCTATCTGTTTGCCAGGTAATGATATATGTTAGGGAACTGAGCATGTAGTACTCCTAGATTATATATATTTCTATTAGGTTGTCGTCATCTAGAGGCTTTGAAGAGATATTAAGTAACATGGCACCCTCTTAGGCCCGGGAACGCGATGTAACATGCCACCTCTAGTATAGCCTAGTTTAAGCCTACTAGAGCGGGGTTCTGATCATTGTGCAAGCTTGCCATGAGAGAATTCTTAGCTTCAGGTGATGGGTGTGAACAGGCTGCCACAGTAGGGTGCCAAGGGCCTCCCACCGACTGTAGATCGATCGACACCATGTTCGAGTCTTGTTAGGCATGTGGACCTAGACTAGTGTAGTCTGCATAGGCCTGCATTTACCTGGTTTACAGTAGCATACGACTAGATTCCGAGAGGAAGGATCCCTCGGACTAGTGTCGTCAGTACACCATTCCTTGTATTTGTCTAGAGCCAAACACTTAGACCGTTCCCCAAGTGTTCAGATAAGTATGGTGAGCTGATTGTTAGGTCGGGAGTCAGCGAACTCTCGATATTGGGAGTTATGTTGATAACTCAAGTTAGAATTAAAAGGTTGTTTGGTAATGCATGTATTGCTAGGATGCTAGATGATTTGATAGTTTGTGTACTGTACTCCGGTTAGAGATTCTTACTGAGTACGTTCATACTCACCTTTATTTATATAGTTTCTACCTTGGTACAACACCGAGATGGCTAGATGAGGCGTGATGGATCATAGGAGTCTGCTAACTTATTATTTATTCTTTATTTATTTCGATTCGACATGCTAGATAGAATTAATTCTCTAATTTGTTTTCATTAATGGAATGTTATAACAATCTCTGGCCAGAGGCTCGAACTTGTTTTACGTTGGTTTTGTTTGAAATGGTTACTCATTTGAAACAATAAGGTTTTGGTTTTCAATTGCTTCTGTTTTAACTCTATTTTAAACCATACATGCCGGTAAGAACTGGGTCTAGGTCTGTTTTAGAAGTTGAGTTCTTACATGTCTAATAAAGGCATGAACATATTATATATATATATATATATCAAATGAGACATTATCACACAAAAAACTACACATGACTAGATGAATGGGACTTTGTCCTGCCAGAAACTACACTATAAACCATTGAATATACAAACAAAAAGTTTCATATACAAGTACTGCACTAGTTTGGTAAATGTCTAGCTACGTAATTTACCTATTCTACTCGTGTCTCATCTATCTACTCTTGAGTGAATGGTGTCGTGATGTTGAACTACGTACAAATATTAAGAAATAAAAACACCATATTAACAAATGTTGGAATATATAAATTACTTAATAATTCAATATATGAATGCGTATATAAATCAAACTTACGGTCTATAAATGGGAATGGTAGGATTTGATAACTGCTTTCGGATGTATAGTTGGACGTAAAATCCACACATTACTTATCCCAATTGATTAGGGTACTAGTGAGACAAGACTTATACTTAGTACAAGGATCAACATGATAATCAATAAGACATTTTAAAAAATGATTTGATTCGACTTTACCTTTATTATTTTCCAAGAAAATTTTGCGTCCTTTGACTTGTGACGAGCATGCCATGCTCTAAAGGCACTTTATAATAAATTTGAAACATTATGATGATAAAGAGGAAATTTAAATAAAAAAAGACTGATTATTTAGAAATTTACGTATTTACGATACGAGTTAAATTGTCATCGACTTTCTTCTAGGCTAGAGAGTTCAAGACATACACTGTATTTAGCGATGGACTTAAGACAACTAAAATCCAATGGTGCCTATACAATGGAACAAACATCTTAAATGTTATATAGACATAAATCTTATGTTTAAAAAATGTAAAATTATAAACACAAACCCGATGTTGAATGGAAAGTATAGTATTTGATTGAAACTTATCATGACATTTAACGCGAGGTTCAAATTTTCCTTGATCCAACCCAAAGCCAAAATGTTGACCATCTACTACTAAGTAGAAATTCTGCACAGTCGAATCGTACCGCTCATAGGTGCCTGTAAATAGATATTTAGGAAACGTTAGAGTGCCGGAGTATGTGATTGTAATAAGTGTAAGTTAAGTTGTGTTACTTACGTGTTGTATACGAGTATCTGTGAGTAGCCTATTTCATCCATCTCGCAATAATGGATAATCTCCTCCCGAACAAGTACCAAGAATTTGCATCCAAGCATGTTTTGAGGAATTGGTATAATCACATCATCTAGCTTCAAAATCCGTGTAGAACCAGAATAAAGAAGTCTGATAGTTGTATAAAGAGTCGTGTTGGATTCAGTTGATTATGCATAAGCTGACATGACTTTCTTCTTTTTACTAGATTCATTTGATTGTTCAACGTAACGACCTGGATTTTTTATACGATTCTCTACGTACGGTTTTCAGTTAATTTGGTTGTTCGTTGGGCCGTTATTGCAGTTTTCGCCTTAAGGGTTATTTTGGTAAATTCATCCTTAGGGTCGGTTTTATGATTTAATGAGTTGGGGCTGTTTCTGTGTTTTTAGTTCAAATGAGCTAGTTTGGCGATATGGAGAAAATGAGCTTTTAATTAAAATAAAAGAAAAGGATTTAATTAAAAGAAAAAGGAAGAGGGTTTTATCGTTTATTCTTTTTTTGCCGTCTCATTCCATCGATTATTTCAGAGAAGGTTCTAGAGAGAATACCAGAGCGTTCTTCATCGATCACTTTCATCTCTCTCCCTATCGATTTCGCCAGTGCCATCTTTGCGTAGCCGCACAGCACCATCGATCGCACAGCCTCACTTCGACTGCACCAGCTCAATGCATGCCCGCGCAGCCCTGCTTTGCCCCCCAACCTTGCATGTGCATGTCAGCATGGATCCGCGCCCACACCTGCACCCTCGCGTCACCCGTGCCCGCCTCAGCCAGTGCACTCTAGCCCTGCAGCGCGCATTCGCACGCATCTCAGCACCGCATCGTCGACCTCGTACACCTGTATTGGCGTGCCTGCGCTCGCTCTAGATCCATCAGCCTCGTGCATTTGCCCTCATGCGTTCTCGAGCAACAGTAGTGGCAGTTCTCCAACTTCGTTCTGCTGCGGTGTCGTGTCGCGTTTCCGTATCGTTCCATGGGATTTGGGTAATTCCTAATCCCTTGTGTTTTCCCTGTTGGTTTATTGGCTGGTTTATATTAATTA
>JBBMKA010005350.1:0-11648 GCA_037833695.1 Sechiopsis laciniata | reverse complement strand
TTATAGATATTTTCTAAGAAAATCTAATTATTTAAAAGTATTGTCCAAAAAAATATTTAAAAAATGTAAAAAAAAAATCCCCGCAGAAAATCCGACCGCCGTGGAATTCCCACCCCGATCCCCGAGAAAAAACGGAAATTTTTTGGAGGATGGGGATTAAATTAGGTGGCGGGGACGGGGACGGGGAAGCCATTCCCTGGCCCCGCTCCACCCCGTGGACATCTCTACTAAATTCTAACTATTTTCAAAACACAGGTATTAAATTCTAATTTTTGAAACCAGAGACTAAACTCTAATTTTTTTTCCGACCATAAAGACCAAATTTATAATTTTCTCTACTATTTTTTTTTATTAAAACAAAAGTAAAAATATATTTTTAGTTTATGTGATCTTTCATGAAGAGAAAAAAAAAATCTATCTATGTCAATTTTTTTAAATATATATACAAAAAACCGATACAAATCACATTAAATTGATGATCACAAAATTAATAGATTTAAATTAAGTAAAATGATAAATTTCAATTAAGTTAAATGATAAATTTCAATTAAGTTACCTATTTCATACTTTGTAATTTTTTTAAAAAAATTGCTATAAATAAAATAAAAATACTAAAATTTTTTATCTACAATAAATTTTTTATACATCTTTTAGTTTATATTTCAACAATGTTTAATGTTAGTTCTCAGGTACATTTTAAGTTTTTACATTCATTTTCATTTCTTTATTCTAATATAATCATATGTAGAATTTTATTTTAATACAATCATATTTAAAGTATATGGATTCAACTTCGTAACCTATTAATTATTACATTATACCGAATAAAACTTAGATAAAAAACCTAAGGCTAAAACAAAAGTTTAAAAAAGAAACCAAACAACTTATTATTTTTTTTTGTGTAAAAACAAAAACAAAAATTAAAAAGCCAACGACTTAGCCGTCCTCTCCTTTTCCACTCCAAATTTTTTGTTTTTTTATTCTTTGAATTTTCCTTTTCTTTTCTTGAAAAGTTGAATTTTCCTTTTCTTCTTCTCCATCTTCTTCCATTTCTGTACCACAAAAATCCTCAAATCTTGTTCTTTTAATTTCTTCATCTTAAACCCAAAATTTTCCTCTAATTTCCCCCACTTTTCTCTCCCATTTCACATCAACATGGAAACCATTCAAACCGGTTCCAACCCGATTAAAGATCTAATCAAATCCTTCAAAAAACCCCTAAAATTCCCCGAAAAACTCTCCAATTTTCTGCTTCTCTTAGCCCGAACCGGCCTTTTACTCTGCCTCACCGCCTCCATGTTACTCGCCCTCCACTTCGCTTCCACCAACCACTCCCACCGGTTCAACCTCCCCAACCCCACCCGAACCGCCGCCGCCAAAAAACCGGACCACGACGAACCCCCACCCGCCGCCACCAACATTTCCCACATCGTATTCGGGATCGGCGCGTCGGTTCAAACGTGGGCAGACCGGAGCCCCTACACCCGACTCTGGTGGGACCCGACCCGGAACCGCGGGTTCGCGTGGCTGGACGGAAACCCGGGGAAGTCCCAACTGGTGCCGCATCGGGTGTCGGGTCGGTGCTCCGGGCCGGATTACTCGTGTAAAACCGCGGCGGTTCGGATGGCTCGGATTGTGGTGGAGAGTTACAAATTGGGGTTGAAGAATGTGCGGTGGTTCGTGATGGGCGATGACGATACGGTTTTTTTGAATGAGAATTTGGTTTCGGTTTTGGGGAAATACGATCATAATCAGATGTATTACGTCGGCGGAAACTCGGAGAGCGTGGAGCAAAACGAGATGCACTCGTTTGGGATGGCGTTTGGCGGCGGCGGGTTCGCCGTCAGTTACCCACTCGCCGCCCAATTGGCCGACAAGATGGACGGTTGTCTTCAACGCTATCATTTTTTCTACGGCTCTGATCAAAGGGTTTGGGCTTGTATTACCGAACTAGGTGTTCCACTCACCATAGAACCCGGTTTTCACCAGGTAATTTCCGCCTTTTTTTATGTTTATATTTTTAAAAATCAAAGCAAAATTTGTAATTGAAAAAAATAGTTTCGAATACTTATTTTAGTTCATAAAAATTGGATCTTCATGAATCATATAGTGAGAATTTGGGTAGATGCAAGCATAAATTTTAAAAACAAAAAATTTAAAAACGAAAAACCCAATGGTAAAGTGGTGGGTTTTTTTTTTTTGGTTAATTGATAATGCACGTGGTGGAATTTGAGTGGTTAGAATATGATTATGTGGAAAAAAGAGGTGGCCGGTTATCAACGTCTAGGTTAAACTTTGTCAAAATTGGATTCAAATAATGCAGACAAGGAGCAATTAATAAATATATAGGTAGAAAACCAAGTGGATAGATTTTGAATAATAAATGTATTTGATGAAGGAACAAAAATATATGCATGAGGGAATTGTTAAAATTGGTAACTGCCAAGAAATGTCAATAAATAGATTCATAATACTCTAAACCCTTATGGAAATTTTGCATAAATATTTTTATTAACAATTCCTAAATTCACATTCTTAAGCTTAAAATTTGTTCCAACAACTCTTCATTTTTTGTTAATTATTGTCATAACGCCTTGAAGTTTTTAAATTTTGATTACCCAAGCATTTGAACTTCAAAGAGGATAATTGAAACACTTAATATATATTAGAGAGGATTTGTGCAATTTTTCCTGACTTCATTTTTTTTTTCTTTGCCCAAGTATACATATTGGGATTGGGTTTGAACTTTGAAAATCTTTTTTGACATAGGTTTGAACTTTGAAGGAGGACCTTGAAAATTATTTGTCTTATCTTTTTCTTTTATGATTGCGTAAGCTGTCAAGGAGTTTCTTATAAAAAAATAATAATAAACGCTGTCAAGGATTTGTAGTTGTACTTTTATCTGGTCCTTCATTTTGCTACATGGTGTAATATCCTATTTTGCTGATCTAATCTGATAAAAACCTTATAAATTTCTGTCTAGACAAGAAAAATTAATAGAATAAAAACATGTGCTTACAATTATTATTATTATTATTTATTATTATATATATTTTTTTTAAAGAACATAATTTCCATTGACTAATTCTATTGTGCTAATTTTGGGACAAATTTGTGCAGTTTGATATTAGAGGTGACACCAATGGGATTTTGGCAGCGCATCCATTGGCGCCACTAGTTTCTCTTCATCATCTTGACAGTGTGAAGCCTTTGTTTCCAAACCAAACAAGGATTGATTCATTGAAATTACTAATGGAAGCATACCGAGTCGACTCGAGCCGAATCATTCAGCAAAGTGTATGCTTTGATCAGAGGAGAAAATGGTCTGTCTCTATTGCTTGGGGCTACACTGTTCAGATATATCCTTTCTTGGTGACAGCCACGGATCTGGAGGTTCCATTTAAGACGTTTAAGACATGGAGGAGCGGGAGCGATGGACCGTTCAGCTTCAATGCACGACCGGTGAATGGTGACCCATGCTGGCGACCGGTGGTTTATTTTCTGAAGGGCGTTCAAGAGGTCGACACAAGGGGTACAAAAACCAGTTACAAAAGGTTTGTGGCCAAGGAGGAGAAAGTATGCGAGAGGGGCGATTATGCTAGGGTCGTGGCAGTGAAAGAAGTTACTGTCTCCTCAATGAAGATGGATACTCAGCTATGGATGAAGGTCATCTTTCTCTCCCTCTAACAGAATTGTTTCTAATATTGTCGTTTCGACATGTCGTTGATGTTATCCATTTGATTAAATGTGCAGGCACCGCGAAGGCAGTGTTGCGAGATTATGGATCGGGGAAGCGATGAGAATATCTGGATTAGGGTTAGGAAATGCAGGAGGAGTGAAACAGTTACCACATAGATTCTCATTTTTGGAAGAGGATTTTTTCTATTTAATTATGAGTTTAGGCCAGAGAATAATGATGGCTGACTGCCCCTATTGTAAATACCACAGTATTAATATTCACACACAGAAAAGTATTAGCATATTCAGCAATCAGCAGAAGAAGAATGTATTTAGAGGAAGATGTTAATCTGAACTACTGAAAGCATGTTCTAATATACATCCTCTGCTGAGAGAGTAAGGCAAATCAGTAGAATTATTAAAAGTTAAAGACATTTTGTTTCTGGAATGAGAATAACACTAAGGTCCTGTTTGTGGCATAATGTCAAAAAAAAAGACTATGATACCGATTGAGTTATAAACAGTGGATTATTATAAATTGTGTTTGTAGTGCAAAATATTATAATAGAGATTATGTTAAATAGTGTTTAGGGTGCAATGAGGTAAAAATTAATCACAAATGATGGCATGTGAAACGATGGCTTGGATTTGAGTCAACCTACTGATCGATTATTATAATCGGTGGGCAAAACATGGTCTAAAAATTAGGACTGAGGAACCCACCGGTCAGTATATGGTTCCTGAATATGTCCGATGACTTGTTTTTTGTCCAATGGATGAAGTAAAAATTAACAACTAGGAAATGATGAAATTCCTAGTGGGTTCTGTATTTGGTTCGTGTATATGTCCAATGCCTTGTAAAGAATTTCACTTTCTTAGCACCCTGATTCTAAAGCAACTGGATGTTGAATTCAATAGCAAGGAAATTCAATGCGTTTTAATTCTTTGAATCTGTCCATTGGATAAGATCGACGAGCCACAGGAAAGAAAACATGGTAGGAGACATTGACAGATGAATGGCAAAATTGAACTCATTGGATTGGATACTGATATGGTTATTAAATTCTTTACATTTTAAAGTTGATCTGTATGATTCTTGTACCTTAGTAACTCGCCATATTAATTCGAGTCTCAATTACAGAGCAAGGTCTCTCGGGTTGCATTTCCAGTTGTTGGGTTCACCCTGTCAACAGAAAGGACCACGTTTATTAGTTTATATAGGGTCAAAAAATACTTTGGTCTTAAAGCAACAATGTTGTCTTCGTTGTAACAAGAAAAATACTTGTCTCTTTATGACTAAGGAGACAAGCCCTCCTTAAGGGTGATGTGACACCATTGGTGCCACAAATTTTTTGTTTCAATAATGTATTTTAAAAGAAGATAAAAAATTTGTGGCACCAAATAGTGCCACATCACCCTTAAAGAGGGCTTGCCTCCTTAGTCATAAGGAGGCAAGTATTGCTCATGTAACAATTTGATCTTTGTAGTTAAAAGTATATAGTCTCTATCATAAAAAAATATTCTTAAGATTTAATGAATTTTATTATATATGTGGATCCATAAATTTATTAAGGACCAAATGCATTCATAAACTACAAAGATTAAGTCATTTTTAATAAAAGTTGACACAAATTGTTGCATATTCATGCTTAGGTACTAGATTGTGTTGTAAAAGGATTCCCCCATTAAAAAAATTGCAAGAAAAAAATAGCAATATCAATAAGTAATAACCTTTCAAGAAGGTTTGTCTTTCAGTAAAGTCTCACATTGGAGTGTTTGGAACAAAGAGAATGAGAATGATTATGGGGAGGATGAGAACTAAGGAGAAGAATATTATTCGAGAGAATGATTATTTGTGTTCGAAGTGAAAAGTGTGGGCATGATGTGAGTGAAAAGTAGTTATAAAGAGTAAAAATTGTTACGGGAAAATAAGATTATAGAGAGAATGGTTCTAGGTGTTCCAAACACAAAGACTCAGCCCCTTCCCATTCTCCCCATTGGATCTCTTTCCCTCAGACCCCCCCCCCCCCGATTTCTAACTTTCTCCACTTATAATCAAGACTCCCTTAACTAGTTATCTATTAGTACCTCACAACTTGTTACAAATTAGAAAGTATAGAGACAAAATCACAGAAACTAATAGACGAACTTGTTCCTTTGATGGAAGTTTAGCAACTAAAATATTTTTTAAACCTCATTTATCATGAATCATTCTCAGTTAACCAAAACAAGAGAAGAAGTTTTTGTTTACCCGTCTGCAACTTTGCAAAGGTACTCCCGCTGATCTTCTCTCAAAGGCACGTCTGTAAAGTCTGAAATTATGAGGTAAATGAAACATGAGTATTCCATCGTGTTACAAATTATCATGAGGGAAGCATATCCATTGTAACTTCAATTCAATTTCCTGCTTCAACTCTTTTGACTGTAAGTGCATCTTTAACGAAAACGAGTATCAGTACAGAGTGACAGACTGTGAAACATGCCAAATAACTAATGACATACCAAAAGCTGCATAAATGTTGGCTTTACATACCAGCTCCATTTATTGTTGATCCACGGAAAGAAGTATTTCCTGTGGCAAGCGCACCTTCTAAGTTGGCATTGCTTAAATTTGCCTGCCGAAAATAACTTTTTTTAAGGAAAAAACCCATCAAGGATAAAGAATATAATTTTAGTGGAAGCACAATAGGAACCAAAACTTAGAATGGAAAATCTCAGATAGAAACAGCAGGTTTTGCTGCATTTCGAACTACATACAAACTTTAAGGTTATTGCATCACATCAATCATTTTTGCCTAGTAGTTTCCCATCACATTTCTTTTGATTTCATCAAGAATGAGAGTGATATCCTCTAAACATGACCTTTTTTTTTATATATATACGTCAGTGTTCGAGCTACTTAAGCGCACTATTCTCACTAGACAACCGTCCTACTACATTTGATTGTCATGGTAAATTTATTAAATCAGCTAACATGACATTGTGAACAGAAATATATAAAACATACATCACCTTTGTAACATTGGCCAGAGAAAAGTCTGCACCTCGGAGATCAGCATCAGAAAGATTCGCTCCTAACAATTAGGCAAAGAAAGAAACAACCAAATTCAGTTTTTATTGAATTTTGTTGTCCAGTCACAAATGAAAATCCTCAAGAAGACTTTGCAGTTCATAACATCACTTAAAATACAATGGAAAAACAAACCTGTTAAATCAGCATCGAAGAAGCTAGCACCTAATAACTTCGCACCTTTAAAATTAGCTTGGCGTAATATTGACTGGTGAAAAAGAAACACAATGTTATGCAATAATCGATAACAATCAATAATAAGAAAACGCAAAGACAAAGAACACACATTTATGAGTCTAAGAAAGAATAGGAAATAAGAACATAAATGCTAGGTAAGGAAGCAAGATTTTTAAGAAAGTTTATGTAGTGCACTTCTCATAAAACTCCAATACATCATTTGACCCAATTATATAAAAGCATAATATGAAATATAAAATACAATTAACATATTTTCTAGCTTTTGGGGCAAAGCCCTCACTCGATGCTTTGCACTTGGAACCTGATTGTACTAAGTATTTGTAGCCCAACATAATTAGTTAAAGGGGAAGTTTGGGACAAAGAGGATGAGAGTAGTTATGGGGAGAATGATCCTCTTATCCATGTTTGGCCCACCGACAATCATTCCACCCATAATCTCCTTTTGCCAAAACCACTTTTTTATTCTCTCAAAACCACTTTTTATTCTCTCCATAAATAATTTCACTCTCACCACCATCACTATTTTATCCTCCCCGTAATTATTCTATTCGTTCCAAATACAAATAATCATTCTTTTCTATATTCTCCAACTAATTCTCATCCTCCCCGTCCCCATAATCATAATCATTCTCATTCTCTTTGTTACAAACACCCCTAAGGCATTTCAACACACACAAAGCCATGTCACAAACCCACATTGCTGAAGTACAACATCAGAAACAGTAAACTAGTTTAAAAAAGGAAGAAACCGTTTTGAAATCTTGCTTGATCAATGTCTTCCCACTGAAATCCTTCCCGGTAAGATCCTGGCCTCGAGTGACTCCAGCACCATAAGGACCACCACCCTAATTACAAACCCAACCAAAGATCAAATCAAAGCAGACATTTAATCAAACAGTTTCAGGGTAAAACAAACCTTAAAGGCAAGCGCAGGATCGGCGAGGAACAGGGATGCGGAAATCAAAGCGAGAAAGCTGGCTCTAGAGGCGGATTCTCCAATGGAAAGAACCAAATTGCGAGTAGCTTCCACTTTGTGCTTTGGAACCTTCAATTGTAGGATTTGAGTGTAAATTGAGAGAAGAAATTTGAGAGTGGAAATGGAAGTTGGGAGTTTTACCTGAGGATTTGAAATGGCGGGAATGGTGGGAGGAAGATGAAGGCGAGGTTTTGGAGGAATTGTGGAACTGCAACAACATAATGAAGCGCTGAACAGAGCCATTTCCAAAAGCTTCAATTTTCTGCTCTGGATTGTTTTTCTTATTGGATTGGATAATGTTGCCGTATAATCTGGAAATACAAAGATCTTTCTTCTTGGTTTTTTGTCCACTCATGTTTTGCCACGTGGTGCTAGCATGTTGCTGTACTGACTGAGACCACCATTTTTTTTTAGAGTAAAACTCCTCTACACATGGATGTGTAGAGGAGCTCTACTTTTTGCTTAGGTGGCACTAATAGATACCACAAAAATTTATACATATTTTGATATTTTCATTTATATTGTAATTTTTTGTGGCCCTCAAGAATGCCACCTAGGCAAAAAGTAGAGCTCCTCTACACATCCATGTGTAGAGGAGTTTTACTCTTTTTTTTATAAGAGAGTCAAAGTGACAAGAGGTTTGGGATTGGGTTGGAGCAGCTCAAAAAATCCTAAAAAAGTCTTTATAAAAACCTTTATCTCCATTTAAATCTCATACAATATCACTTCATAAAACCTTCTACATAGATAACACTCCTATGATAAACACCCATATCTTTTCTATTCAAACGAAAATTTTATGTCATACTCAATCGTGATTCATTTATATAAATAAGAGTTTTTTGTCATAATCACTCAAAATATCTATATTGAGTATTTTTTGCATAATCACTCATGTAACTCTTCTATCCAAACTAGAGTTTCGACTTACACGATCAAACAAGGTTTTATTTCCATAAAACTCTTCTTAACCGTCACACCCCACATAGTTACTGCCTTGACATCCAACACACAACAATAATAATACCATCCTCATCTTCAAATCTCACTCAAACTAACTAAAACTTCATTTCAATTTTACACTAGTAAACAGAAAAATAGATTGATCAAGTGATTTGCCCTGATTTTATTAACAATGACTTAAAAGGAAAGAACACAATGTCTATGTTTAGAGATTTCACCCACCTCAAAATTAATTGACAGTGAAAAAAATAATTCATATATCATCAATATGGTGTATCACTTAATTCCTTATTTTTGAGTTGGAAGGATATGTAGTAAAATGAATGTGGTCGAGTAGGTGGGTGAAAAAACAGCAATAAGGCTTCATCCTTTACATTCCTTTCAAAGCTGTCTTTATTGTATATTTTAAAAAACCCACACACTTGTAAATAGAACTATTATTTTTCCATCTTTAAAAAGGGTTCGGTTCTTTGGCCCTTAGGATTGTTTGGATGAGGATTTGCATGAATGACTAAAACGAGAAGTTATTTTGAGTGATTAAAAATTGAGATTTGTGCAACAGTTTGTTTAAATGTAATTTTTTGTAGAGGAGTTACATGTAATAACTCATTTGGATGAGAATGTTTGTAGATGAGTTACAGGAAAAAACTCGTTTGGATGAAGATTTTAGAGGTAGGATTGTATGTTAAGTGGTCTAAAAATGAAGAATTATTTTAAGTGATTAAAAATGAGTGATTATTTTGAGTGTTTAAAAATAATTGAATGAAATTTTTTGAAGAGTGATTATAATATTTCCTTTGTAATAGGTGGTTGAAAATTGCATAGCAAGCAGCCCGTTAAATGAGGATAATAGACCGAGGATGCCTCTCTTTATTTTGGCTATCCGAATTATTGATCTCTCCATATTTCCTGATAATCATTTTTAGCCATTGGTCTGTAAATATTTCTTAGGGAGTGATTGGATTTAGAGATTGAGGGAGGAGAGGAGAAGAGATGAGAAAAGGAATTGTCAACTCCGTGTTTGTTTTTAGTACATCATAATCTTTTTCAACTCTTCTCAACTTCTCCTCAACTCATTATCAAACATCTTATTTAATTATATTAAATTTATCTATTTTTTAATTTTTATTTTTTCAATTTTAACATCACATTAAACTTGTTTTTTAATTATATCAAATATATATATAATAAACATTACATTCACTCACATCAATCTCTTATCTCCTCTTCTCTCATAATATCAATTTCCAAACAAGTATTTCATCTCTCCAAATCACTCAATTTCCTCTCCATTTCTTCTTCCTCTCCTCTCATCTCATCTCTTCTACTCCCCTAAACTCCAAAATCCAATCACCCCAAGTGTTTCAACTGATAATAAAGTAAAAAAACATTTGAAATGTTAAAAATAAATAATAAAGTGGTCTATTATTGAAACTATTTAGGTGTAATTAATATGGTTTGACTTATATGTTATGTTCCCGATTTCATGAATCAGAAAGTATAGCTCATGCTTATCTTTGAGACAATAATTCAAAAAGTAGAGATTTTAAAATAATAATAATAATTCAAAAAGTAGCTGCTTCTTTTTAAAAAATTACTATTATGTGCCATTCTTGATCAAAACTATATTCAAAATATTTGTTCTTCGAAGTTTCTAATATACTGCTTCACTTTAGGCTCATTATACAGTGATTGGATATTTGAATCAAACCCCTCACCGTATTCGTTACATCTATTTGACATTTTTTTTACACTTCTTTTTTTTTTAATTAAACAAAAAAAAATTCAAATTCATGATTTCTTAATTATAAACATACACTTATATTATTGAGTCACTATTAGTGTTGATATTTCTTTTTATTTAATTTATTGACTTTAAATTAAGAACATAGTTCAATTACCATGATGTGTGATTTAATGACTTTATAAATTTAAATCTCTCACTTCTAAAGGTGGTGAACTAAATTTTTTAATAATAATAACAATAATTTTTGCATTAAGCTTTTTTTTTTTTTTTTTTTTGTAAGTACGGCTTAGTCTTAAATTGAAGTCTATTTCTTCTTTTTTTTTTTTTTTTGAAATCGAAGTCTATTTCTATCAAATTGGAGATGTTTTCTATAACTCAATAAATTGTTTAGAATTATCGAATAATGTTTCATTATTTTGTAGTAATTCATTTCAAAATCATTGTCACATGTTCGATCTCGAAAATCAATATTTAGTTTTTTTCATTTATTTGAGAATAGTAGTGCATTCTATGTAGGGTTTGTGATTCTTTTCCCCCAATTTATACTAAAAAAAATTGTATAGAATTAAATTAACTTTTTTTTTTTTTTTTGAAATTGATTTTATTTAATGATTTTAAAATTAATTATTGTTAACGGATTAAGGCACATATATTTGACTAAATATTGTACTAAAATGTGTTTTATTATATACAAATTGTTTTATCTAAATTATTAAACAATCAATTTTACCATGAGCCATAAATGCAAAAATGGTCTTAGTTAAAGTTATTGATATATAATTTCAACTAAAAAGTTCATCAATTCAAATTCTTTAACTTTAAAATATTGTATTAAAAAACGAGACATGAAGCTCGTGTTGAATAATATTTGAAGATTCTAGATCATTCAACTTTATCTTAAATGGCCAAGGATGGTTCTAGACCATACACATATGTTCAAGATTGATGAAGAGAATTCTACAATACTATTTATCTAAGAATGGTGAAGAGAATTCTAGAACATCCTTTGACTAAGT
>JBBMKA010005349.1:0-11649 GCA_037833695.1 Sechiopsis laciniata | reverse complement strand
TTGACAATAAATTCCTTGGTTTAATTGGGATCTATTGTCGACATATCGCGTCCTAGGTTAGTAGGGTATATTTGGGGTGGGGTGTGTCAGTTCACGAACACGACCTCTTGTAAGTAAGTACTCAAATCTTTACTGATTCAATTAGTAGAGACCGAATAAGAAATTTGGTTGTACCCTTGGCATTTGTGTATCCATCTTCGTTTGTATAAAGCAAGTTAATACCTCTAGAAAGATTTAATACACACATTAATAATGGCATTGGTACTGTTATTAGGTGAATTACACATCATGTATTAGCTCATTTGGTGAGTTAATGTTTAACTTTGGTTAATTAAGGGTTAGTTTACTAATCATGAGAGATGTGTATTGGTGCTCCTATATAAAGCACATTTGAGGATTTCTTGCATTTTGAGAGAATGAGAGTAGAAACCCTAGCCACCTTTGAGAGCCCTTGTAGATTCTATCAATGTCATTATGATGGTTGATCGAATAAGTTCAATTGATCCATAACAATGGAGAAGAGACGTTCCCGACCCACTTAAATCTGGTGTGCTTTGTCTCTCTTTTCCATCCTTCTTTATTTGGTTTGATTTCATCTCTATTTGCTCAATTTGGTTTAGATCTATCATTTGCTCACTTTGATTTGGGGTAGATCTAGCAATTTTGCACTACAGGTACATCAATTGGATGAAGGCAAGCTTCATTTATGTTCTTCCATGCATCTTCTACTTGCTTACGAAATTCAACAGTAGCCTCTATTTCTTTGACGCCATATTTCTCTACGTAACATTCAACCGCAGCAGTAACATGCTCTCTTTGTTGCTCAAACTGGAAAACAAATAATTATGAAAAACCAAAACAACAATCAACAAAACGTGAGACAAAAAAATAATTATTTACATGGTTCATTAACGGTGTATTAGTTACGTCCATGAACAAAATTTTATTAAGGAGATAAAAATATAAATGTTTGGTCAAACCAAACTAAAATAATAAGAGAGTTTATATAAAACGACATACCGCCTATGAAGGATGGACGTCACAGTCACCAGACATAGACACTGACACGACAATACACCAACTTCTAAAAAATAAGGGCACGGATAGATTGAAGATAAGTTAATTTTTTTTAAATAAATATGTAAATTTAGCATAAAATACTAAATATATTCTACTAGCTAAAATGTATATAATGTCAAGTTAAATACAATGGACAATGATTAGGTGTGAGAGGTGGCGGCAAACAATTCTTTTAAAAAATGAAGACATACTTTTCATAAAGTTGATTTTTTTGTGATAAATGAGAGAGACAAATATTTTGTTTTCTTTTGTCTTTTTATTACCAAACTTTTATTATTTAGTTCATTATAACATTAATTATTTTGTATTTGCACCTTTTATATTTGGACTCAAAGACCCTACATATGTACAATATATGTGTCTAAAGTGTGTCGAAGTTTGGCTGATGCTTAAAAAAATAATAATAAAGGATACTTAAAATGGCGTGTCTTTTGGATAAAAGATACTTGATTAAAAAAAAGAGGAGGGGAGCAAAGGAAGCTCAAAGATATTACAAAAGAACATTCTAGTTTAGAGCAATCATAGCAACAGAATAATTCTTAAAAAGAGATTATTTAATACTCCATGTTGCTGCTGTGAGAATAATGTCTTCCCAAAGAGTAGATGAGGATCTCCATTTATGATCAGACGAGAATATTCGAGCATTCCGTTCTTTCCAAATCCACCAAAAAATAGCACCTCTAATATTAGTGATTAATTCCATACGTTGAGAGCCAACTTTGAAGCAGAAAAAGTCAGTGAGTAAATGATTCATATCTTCAAAATTTTGGATGCTTGATGAGTAAGGGCCTGGACATTTGTTCCACATATACTGAGAGTATGGGCAATGAATGAAGATGTGGTCCAACGTCTCACATTGATTAAAACAAAGCACGCAACGAGATGGGTTGAGACAATTAAGAGGTTGTCGTTTTTGCATCACCTTCATTTTAGTTACCAAAAACAATAACTTGAAGTACACTTAAGTGCAGTGATTTAATTTAATCACATTTTAGATATACTTGTGTTATAATATCTAACAGAGCTGTTCCCTTATCCTATAAATGTTTAAAGGATGTTTTACTTTTTTAATTTAAGATAATAGTGAGATTTTATAACATGGTTTGGGTCGAATAAGTTGGTTTCGCAATTCCGTAATTATATACGGGGACGAAAATATCTGATGGATTTAATGATTTTGAAAGAAAAAAAAGTTAAACTCAATATCCTGAACCAAAAAATAAAATATATATTAAACTTCAATTAATATTCGATATACATCTGTGAAGCTAAAAAAATTTGGTGCCTAAGATTTGAGATGCGACAACGACATTTTTTTTTTTTAATATTATTTTTGTGTGTGAATAACTAAGAATTTGTGCACATAAACATCAAACTTTATCCCCTAGCCCAAATCCATATACCAATTAACCTTTGCAGGAAGAATTAAACGGCAAATCGCTCACTGAACCGACGAACCCGTTGGTTCAATTGATTAGGCCAAGATTAGATTTTTCTTTTCTTTTTTCTTTTTTAAACACGTTTTTATTTTTTTCTATATTTTTGTCCAAAAAAGTTTGGCTCAGTTCTGGTTTTTCACAATAATCCAGTCGAACCGTTTGCACCTTTAAACTTTTAGTTTTTTGAAAAGTATGTGATGGCTGTTTTAGATAATTGGGTCCGTAACTAACTTGTTACTACTATTTGATATCCTGTGTCATTGAGGTATTACTTCATTTTACTTAAATAGTTGAATTATTTTCCTTCTCATTATTATTGTTTCTCTACTTTTATTAATGAAATGTAATTTAAGACATGAATGAGTATATCCATGCAAGAACACTCTATTTTTTAAAAAACTTATTAGACACATCCAAAATAAATTAAAAGAAAACTTGCCCAATTAATTATTAATCAATGTACACATTTGTTCTTCCATTCAAGTTGGCAAACAAATTCAATTTCTTTATGATCATATACCCACCTTTTTTTTTTAAGGTAACAAAGTAATTGCAAGCTTTGATGAATCACAACTAAATAAAAAATAAATTTTAAAAAAAAAGAAAAAACCTAATTGAATTTATTGTCTGTCTTCTGCCTTTTTTTGGGGGGGGCTATCAAAGTTCAAAACTGTAGCTTACAACACCACTGCCTATACTTTGGAGATGAAGAATGAAGGCAACTGCTTCTTGTTGGTTCCAAAACATTATATTAAACAATAATGCACTTTAGTGTTCCTAAAAGAGTGGACATTTTGGGGCCTATGAAGTGCAGTTGGAGAAAACATTATTATGGGAAGAAATGAGAAAATTAATTGGTTAATTACATGGTAATATGAAGAAGAAGCTTGGTATTTAATTTAATTTAATTTAATAATATTTTTTTTTAAATTATGAATTGGGAGAGGATACTACAAATTAAATTACCACCAAACAATGAAACTTATCGTCACCAACCCTTTCGGTTAGTATTTACTTTAATTCAGTTGTAAATAAATGTATCAACTAGAAGAAAGATAACACACATATAATTAAATTTGTAATGTTTATATAGCATTGTTCAATTTAGTAATCAATAATGTTTAGGAAGCTTTCATTTCACTTTTAAGGTATCATCAAAATTTGAATAATGAAATTTCATGGAAAAAGTTACACCCAATTAAAGAATGAATCAATTAATTATAAAGTTTAAGTTCATTCATTCACTTCCAACTTTGTGCCGAATGAGTTTATGAACTTTCAAATTTATGCTTACTAGAGGCCTAAATGAGTTTATAATTTGATATTGTGTGCAATAAGTATGTGGGTTATGAATTTTGTATTTTTAGGTCTTTAGCAGGTTTTATTCAATATATTTATAAAAAAAATTATGAACCCTATGGACAATGTTTGAAATGCAATATAATAGTATACCACAAAAATGTAATTTTATACGTTAAAATATTTCTTAAAATTTTAAATATTAATAATATGTCATTGAGTCATCCAACACAAAATTGAAAATTCAACGATCTATTATAAAGGTTCAAGAGGATTTTATGGACATCAAAATTAAAAGTTTAAGAACTTATTTCATATTCTTATGTGAGTGCATAGATTTAGTAGATTTAGAAATTGAATATTTAACAATCTATTAAATACTTCATAAATTGTTTAAGAACTTATTTCATATTCTTATGTGAGTTTATAGATTTAGTAGATTTAGAAATTGAATATTTAAAAATCTATTAAATACTTCATAAATTGTTCTTTAA
The DNA here is from genome assembly GCA_037833695.1 of Sechiopsis laciniata. Classification (NCBI taxonomy): domain Eukaryota; kingdom Viridiplantae; phylum Streptophyta; class Magnoliopsida; order Cucurbitales; family Cucurbitaceae; genus Sechiopsis; species Sechiopsis laciniata. Next base: position 7,337 of record JBBMKA010005349.1, on the reverse strand, counting down.
GGACCTCCGAGACATATAAAAATAAAGGTTAGAAAAAAAACCTAGTTGATATATAGGCCTCAAATTGAAGAAATAACTCAACCTAATTGCTAAAAGAAAATAAAAAGAGATGAGCACATTCATTATGATGATTACAAGAAAACCTCACAAGAGAAAGAATGAATATGCTAAAAAAAGATTTATGAACACATTAATGTGAAGTTGATCCAAAAGATAGGAGACATTAAGAGTTGTTTCTTGTGACTATGTTTTAATACACGACTTTTTAATCAAGAATGTATATATAAACTAATTATTTATGAATTAATTTGACTTTGAAAATTTTTATTACGATGAATGAATATTCAAGTACCTAGTTAAGTTTATTGACCGAAGATATAATTTTGTTTTTGTTATCTCTTACATTTTAGATCAAAGCTTTTTGTAAACTAATTAATAGATCTATATATAGCCATAAATTAGTATGTTTTCTCGTAATCTTTTTATATATTTAGCATGATCATCAATATACCATATCTTTTTTTTATTTTTAAAGTTTATTAATTCAAGATAAGATCGATTGATAGAAATTGAAGAAGATATTTAGATTAAATTAAATAAAGAGAGAGATCATATAAAGTGTTATAGTTTGAAAGAGAGAGTAAAGTTAGAAGGCAAGTGGGTGTTGAGAGTTATGAAAATAATAAGTTCATTGAGCAACCCCAAATTGTGGAAGTTGGAGTTATTATGTGTATTTAAGGATCCTTTCCATAGATATATATATGTATTCAAAGCAAACCTTCCTCAAAGCCTTCAACTATATATAATTCACTCTCCCCTCATTTATTGTTTCTTCAACCTCCTCTCTTCTTCCATCTCCCCCTCATTATTAAATTTCCCCTTTCATTTTAGGCACCCAACTCATGATTTGAATATAATGTTAATCATCTATAAGAAAAGTGTTAACTCTCTTTTTTATCTCACATTAAACTTTATCACAAGTTGGTTTGGTTACAAGTTCACATCCTAGACATTATTAACCCTTGGCCGCCCCTCGCGCTGAATGTCTAGTCTATGTATATATAGGTGTAGTTCGGCTAGATAGTCTTTAATTCAGAACGAAAACCAAGATTTGCTTTATCCGGTATCAACCGCGAGCGCCCATTCCTAACCAGTTCCAAAAAGGTTCGCGAAACAATTATTTGGTTATGCCATTTTGGGCTTCCGAAATAGTGTAAAAAGAGGTGCTTCGAATCATTTTGAGTTAGCGCTAACTTAAGTACAATTCAAAACAATCAATAAGTTAAATGTACGAAATTCATCTCAAATATTATATTCAAGTCAATAAAAGAATAAGACATGAATCTTGACTAATTCGTATATTTTTTTGAACAAGATGAATTTGAAAAGTTATTTATATTATATAAATAATGTCCTTGAACATTTTAGAATTTGTTCTATATAATATTACATAGAAAAATTCAAAAATTTTATTTATAGAAGAATCGAACCGTTTATATTATATAAATAATGTCCTTGAACGAAATGAATCTGTATATTTGTAGAAGAATCATTTATATATTTGGATGAGATAGTTTGTTATCAAGATAATTACTGGGTATAGTTAAATTGAAGTTAATAATATAAGGAATGATATTTTTTAGACATGAAATTAACACTTAGATTTATTACCAAAATAAAAAACTAAACAATAATAGTTCCAACTGTGTCAATCACTTAAAATGTGATAATGGGTTTGAATCCCCTCCCAATTATTGTAGAACTAAAATAAAGATTTAAAAAGTTCGAAGATCTATATAAAAACAATTATATATTTTATATATGTTTTGTTTTTTTTTTTTTTTTTTTACAATTTTTAATGTAGTATCGTTTATATAAATCAACTATCTATTCAATATATAAAAAAGTAATAAACACACCCTTTATTTATTGGTAAGAAGGCAAGTTTTTGTTTGGCAATTTCCACCCTATTTAAGATCCCCACCAGTTTTTCTTACCCTCAAACTCTTTCTCCTATATAAAACCAACCACATCCCAAATAAAAAGCAGCTTATATCTTTTGAAATTTGGAGCCATGGTTCCCTTTCAACCCCACCCTTCTTCTCTAAATGACAAGAGATCAGCCATTCGAGAGCCTCTAGAGAATTTCGCAAAGAAGAGGAAGTGGGAACCGCCATCGTCGTCACCACCGCACAATTCCATATTCGATATTGAGCTTCATCTCGAAACTCCGTTACCGTCCGACTGGGAAAGATGTCTCGATATTCAGGTGTCGCATCATATACCATGCCCTTTCCTTTTTTTTTTTTCTCAAAGCCCCATTTTTCAAATTTCAAGTTTCAAAATATTTGATAACTATTTTCTTCTTTAATTTTTAGTTTTTGAAAATAACAATAATTTCAATCAATAGTTTTTTTTTTTAGTTATGTTCTAAAATATTAAACTAAAATTTGAAAAGAAAAATAGTTTTCAAGAACTTATTTTGATTTTTGAAGGATTCAAATATTTTGTTATAAACATTCTAATCTTATTGAAAACTGACTTAATTAAATTTTAATTAAATGATTCGATGAGTATTAAGCTTTTGAATTTAGTAGTGGATTTAATTGTTATTGTCTTGTTTTTGTTTATAGTCGGGAAAGATACACTTCTACAACACAACGACTCACAAGAGAACGTCGAAAGATCCACGAGACAAGCTCGATAAACATGAGAACGAGGAAAACGAAGACAACGACACGAGGTTGGACCTCGAACTCAACTTGACATGCGAATCGTTCGACAAAAACGACAATCAAATAACGCAAGGAAGGCGTGTAGCCATAAATGGAATGTTTGGCTCGTCGGAAAATTACAACAAACAAAAGGAGATGGTGGCGGCCGTTTGCATGAGGTGCCATTTGTTAGTGATGATGTGTAAATCTTCGCCGGAATGTCCTAACTGCAAATTCATGAACTCGCCGGAGCAAACTTCTCCGGCGATGTTCAAGCGCCGGTGTCACCTTTCTTGGTAAAGTTAAAACTATAATTGAAGTTTGAAGAAAAATAAATAAATAAATGATGAATTCTTCTTTAACTTGTAGGAGTACTTAAATTTCTCTTCTTTAATTTGTGTTGTGGTTATCAAGTTTTTTCCTCCCAATAAAAAAGTTATGTTAGTTAATTATATGGGGAGGTTTGTAATGTGTATAAATACAAATTTGTGTTTTATTTGATATAAATGTCGAAATGTTATTTCAAATTGGCTTGTCGGTGAAAGATGATAAAGAACAATAAATAAAAAGGTCTCTATTTAATAATCTATGTCTCTAATGTGAAAAACGAAATTTCTAGCTACCTTCTTTTTTCCGTGTTGTCTACATGTTATTTATATTATTATATGGTAATCATAAATTTGAATCTCTTATTATAAATGTTGTTGAATTATAAAAAATGAATTTAAATATTTACATTTGCATCCTCAACAAATTTCTTCCTTTTGCTTGTATACAGATACAAAAAAAAAAAAAAAAAACAGATTGTGAAAAGTATTTCATATAATATAGCATACAAAATGTAAAATCATGTTTAATATCATAACTTTTGGAGAAAAGTGTATGAAGTACTTTCTTTTCCTTTTAATGGTAGAATTATAAGGTTAAGACTCAAAATTATTATGGTGAAATTTAATGGTGAAGAAAATAAGTGACTATAAAAGTTGATAAATTCAATCTATGTTAATCTAAACACTTACAGATTAAAAAAAGAAACTCAAAATTAACCGTGCCAATGTATCATTAAGCTATTTCAACTAGTAAGAATGGTGAAAAGGTATTACTAATTTAATAATTCACAAATTACTTTTATACATGATACATGTTTATGTTTCTTTATTAGATAATGCACACCTATCAACCTTTAATCAAACAACGTTGCATATTTAATATATATAAAACAACGATGAGTTGAGATTGAAGAGGTGACCACAAAATTTTATATAATTTCTAAAATTAAACTCAGTTGTTATAAAATTTAATTGAATTACAACTAATCAACACGGGTAGGAACAATAATGAAGAAGCATAATGGATAAAGCTTTTGTATGAAAAGGAAGTAATAAAATTAAATATAAATAGAAGCCTCACCACATAAATCTTTAAAAATAACCAAATATGTGAAATAAAAAATAAAAAAAAAATCAATGTGGTACTCTTTCCTTTTCTTTTAATCCGTTGGATGCACGGTCAATCGTATTGTATCATCAACCTCTTTGAATTTTTTTTTAATATATATATATATATTTTAATGAAAAGGTATGTGGTCAGAAAAATTAATTTGAAGGGGGTCGGTTTTGTTTTAGAATTAATTACAATGAAAAGAAGAGTGCCTAACCATTAATTAAACAACAAAGTCATGAAAGGTAATAATGATTTGATTTGTATCTACTTTTTTTAGGGACAGAACAACACGAATATATTGAGTGGCTGATTTACTTGTCAAATCCTATTTTTCTCGAGTATTTTTTTTGTTTTGTTTTGAGCCTTTTTTTTTTATCGGTTCGGACATAATTTATAATATTTATCTATGTAGTGTTATGTGGATCACGTTTTATTTTATTTTGAATTTGAAAGATAAAAAAATGAAATAAAATAAAATAGAATGTGGTTCATATTGGACCACTTAGGTGGACATTATATTTTAAGTCATGTTCAAGCATGACCTAAATATTTCTCTTTCTTTATATTTAAGAATTAAACTCGATTTTGAGTTGGGAGAATCTTCCCTAAAAATTACCTATGTAGTGGTGTTGGAGCGATTTCACTCTATTTGATTTTCTCTTAATGAAGCATTGATTTTTTCAGGAAACAAATGGATAACTTATAAAATTAGTCAAATTTAAAAAATAATTACAAAGATAATCCTTTTTTTTTATAAAAAGATATGTATTAATAATAATACGGTATTAATAATACATAATAATAATAATAAATAATATTGTATTAATGTGTATTAATAATATAATATTGAACCGTAGTTATAATTATAAAAATAAATATTTTTAAATTTAACTACTTTTATAATTATTTTATTAAAATAAGTCATATATTACAATTTTTCAAAAAATAATCATAAATTACAGGCTCAAATTCATGGGCTTTCAATAGTTGGTCCTCCTAAAGTAGGCCGCCATATGTCCCAATATTTAACCCTCTTGTCGGCTCCGTTTTGGGCCCTTTTTTAAAGGATTGGAACAAGTACATATGCACACATTTTTTTTTTTTTATTAGTTTTTTATTTATTATTATTTTTTTTTCCATTTAGGGTTTTTTTAAAAAGTACTTTCCATTTAGTGTTTCGAATTTTAGTTAAGGCCAACAAAATGATAGTGTAATTGAATAGGTATGTTTTTTTAGGTCAACGACCATAGAAATATTTAAATTTACAATATTTTAGTTACATAATATACTTATGTTTATTGAGTTATATTTTATTAATAAATATATATTTATGAATTAGTATGTTTTTGAGTTATATTTTATTGATAAATATATATTTATCAATTAGTATGTTCTTGAGTTATATTTTATTGATAAATATATATTTATGAATTCAAATTTCACCTTCCCAAAGTGATTGTTGAACTATGAAACATCTAAACAAAGATTATTGGTTGTCTAAATGAACTTAGCTAAATAGTAATCGACTCGTACTTTGACTTTAAGGTCAAAAGTTTGCATTCCTCAAATATCGTTGTTTATTTTTTAATAAAAAAATTATTGGTTGAAATAATGGTTGTAGACTTAATTTTAAAAAACTAAAACTTAAAGAATAAAATAGTAATATATTTAATCACATTTAATTATGTTGTGAATAATTATTTATAATTTAACTGATATAATGTATGACCATGTAATCAAAGATTTATGAACTAAAAAATGTATATACGAGAACAACTAAGTTGGTAAAGAATCAATAAGATCATAAGAGTTTATGGTTATTATTGAATTTTGAATTCAATTGGTTTTTAATTATTGAGATTTGAAATTGATTCTTTTTTACGATAACATCAATCGAAGTGGGAAATTGACCTTTTATTTAAAAACCCAATTGTTTATAAAATGACAATTGAAGAAAAATAGGTGTTTTCTTTTATTCAATAAAAAGAAGTAAAGTATATATATTTTTAAAAAAAAGTGAAAGAAGAAAAGGAAAAGATTGGACGGAAAAGTAGAAACTGCAAAATTGATTGAATCTCCGACTCTTCATTCTCAACGTCTCAGAGTTTCTATTTGTTGCAGTAACCAATTCGAGATTCCAGGTCCGTCTTTACTTGTTCGCTTTTAACTCCTCGTTTTTGTTTGCATTATTATAGGTTGATTGATTAATTATATATATATATATGAGTGTCATAACTAATTTACACTCATCGTGATTATTCTTACCGAATAGGGATGTTGATCCCAAATTCTTAAGTAGCTGACCGTCATAGATTCAAACATAACCTCAAACTCTTTTGTTATTTATTGGCCGTAATTTAACAACTAAACAAACTCATGACAGTTGCATAATTCTGTTCTATTATGCTTTTATATACTAAGGAAACAAATAAAATAGTCTTACATTAGTTAAATAAAAAGAAGAGAGAATAATTTGAGTGCAATCGTGACATGGTGTGCCAGAACTAAATAAAAAAAAGAAAAAGAAAAAAAAATTTGAAGGCATAAAAAAAAAACTAAGATATGTGGCACCAAAGGTGTTAGGGGTGCTGCAGCCACCCAAATTCTTCTCGAAAGAAGATTAACCGTCTTCATAAGTAGGGGTGATTTCGGTTCGGTTTTTGTCGGTTTTGTACCAATCCGACAACCGAACCGATATCTTCGGTTTTAAAAAAATTGATCCGATCCAATGTCCAATAAAGTATAAAACCATTGGATCGGTTTTTAATTGGTTCGGTTTTGAATAAATCCGATCCAATGTCCGATCCGATGTCCAATAAAGTAACATTAAAAATATAATAAAAATAAAAATCAAGGAATTTAACCTGAAAATCAAAAAATAATAAAAATAAAAATCATGCAGCAGCTCTATATCAACTTTTGCTACCATAAATCAAGGAATTAACCTGAAAATCAACACAATTCCATTTTTCTCGATTTCACCTGAAGCTCAAAGATCTAAAAAACTCACTAAAAATCAAACGCAACAAATGTATAAATTGAAGAAACCATAACAAAAAGAGCAAAAAAAAAATCCTCAATATTCCATAAACACAACAAATTCTCAATTCAAACAAGCCCATACCTTTTACTAAATCCAATTAGACTAACAAAACCAACATTCCATAAACACTAAAGAAA
>JBBMKA010005347.1:0-11652 GCA_037833695.1 Sechiopsis laciniata | reverse complement strand
ATTACTAAAATATGCTAATTATTATCTCCATAATAATTCCTATTTATATTTAGTAATTGCTGGGATTTGTCTTAGGATACGATTCCTTAAAAAATGTCCGTACCATGGTCTATTTTATACGTTTCAAATTGAACATTTTTATAATGGGTTATCTGAATCGAACAAGGCTATCATTAATGCAACAGCTAGAGGATGTCTGATGGATAAAACATATAATCAGGTCTACAAAATCATCGAAACGACTGCTAAAAATCCTGCGCCTAAGATAGGTCAAGGACGAAACTAAGATAAAACACTTGGTAAATTTGAGTTAAGTGAAATGTCTGCCATAAAAGCACAATTGGCTACGCTGATGAACACTCCGAAAAATGTTTAAATGACTACACCCTAGAACGCATCGGTAATTGAACAATTAACTCCCAAATTCTGCGCACTCTGTGGAGGAGATCATTTGTACGAACTCTATAGTGAGAACACCACATCTTTTAATTACATTGGAAGTTCAAATTCGCGACAGCAATATAACCCTTATTCAAATACGTACAATGCCGGATGGAAACCACACCCAAATTTTTCGTGGGGAGGACATAGCAGCAACTCTAACAAAGTGGGACAGCAACGCTCACCTCTACAATCTGGATTTGGAAGTAACCACCAGCAAGCTCTACAGTCAGATTCAGCACTGAAGGATTATATAGCGAAGAACGACATGGTTATGATGGAGCATTAAACCCTACTGAAGACTCAACAAGCAACTCTTCGGGCGCTAGAACTGTAAATAGGCCAAATCGCACCAGATATAAAAAATAGGCTGCTAGGACAATTACCATCAGATACGAAAGGTTTTAGGTAGAATGGAAATAACAAGTACATGCGATTGAATTACGAAGTGGAAAACCTTTGATGGACAGTGAGAAAATTAGGAAATATTAGGGAACAAAGGCCACCACGAGACCATCAACAGGGAAGCAACCAGCAAAGAGTGCGGATGAAAAACCAATCACAAACAAGGAAGCGACGGGTGTGGTGAAACCATTATCGATTTAGCAACCACCCCCGTCACCATACCCTCAAAGGATAAGGAGAAAATGGATTGAATCGCAATTTGAGAAATTTACGGATATTTTGAAACAAATTCACATCAACATTCCCTTGGTTGATGCGCTTCAGCAAATGCCGAACTACATGACGTTCTTGAAGGATGCGCTTAAGGAAAATAGCAAATTTGAGGAATTCAAGGTAGTAATATTGAACGAGGAATGTAGTGCGATTGTTCAGAATAAAATCCCAAAGAAAGAGGTTGATCCTGGACAGCTTACCATTCCAGTCAAGATCGATAGTAATTATATTGGCGAGCACTTTACGATTTAGGTGCTAACATCAATTTAATGCCGCTATCAATTTACAAAAAGTTTGGAATAAGTGAAGCTAGACCCACAACAGTAACAATTCAGCTGGTTGACAGGTTAATAACTCGCCCTATTAGAAAGATTGAAGATATATTGGTTCAGGTTGACAAGTTCATTTTTCCATCAGACTTCATCATTCTTGACTACGAAGCAGATCTAGAAGTCCCAATTATTCTGGAACGACCATTTCTGAGAACTGGATGAACATTTGTAGATGTTTACGAAGGAAAAATTACATTGAGAATGGATGAAGAGTAGATTCAGTTCAACATATTTGATTCAATGAAGCAGCTTGACACTAAGGAAACTTTGAACGTCAGCCAATTGGAAGTGCCGTTGAATGAAGTAATTATGAATGAGCAACAGAAGGAGATGCTAACCATTACCGATAATACAGAGGAAGTAGAGGAATTACAGAATGATGCATTGGAGGGTGCGATGAATGAAGTGCACTACTATGAAGCGCTCGATGTGGGAACGAGAGTCAACTTACCGCAGCACCCCTCAACTGATGAACCTCCAATGCTGGAATCAAAACTTCTCCCTGAGCATCTGAAGTACACCTACCTTGGAGAAAATGAGACATTACCAATTGTCATATCCTCACAACTAACATTGGAGCATGAGCGGCTACTATTGGAATTACTCATGCAACACATAAAAGCAATTGGATGGACTCCAGCAGATATAAGAGGTATTAGTCCTACATTCTGTATGCACAAAATCATTCTAGAGGATAATGCCATGGTCCTGTTACAAGCCATATGTCCTGTTGGAGTTTCTAATCGATAGATCGATCGATTAGATTTTAATTCTTCGATCAATTCTTCTAGAAAGAAAATCCAGAGCAAAATCCCCTTTCCACATTCTTCTCCATCACCGCCGACCAACCTTCATCGCCCGCACAGCCGTCCCGAGCCATCACCGATCAGCCTCGCCGTTCTGCCCACACCAGCCACATGCAGCCCTTTACGGAGCGACACGCCACACAGCATCACGGATCGCCTCGCCCACACCCCTGCTCGCCATCACCAATCACCTCGCTCATGCCTTTGCTCGTCATTGCTGATCGTAGCCCACGCCCAGCCGAGCCATCGCAACTGAACAGCCCGTATGCATCACAGCCTAGCCATACACTTACATAGCATTTCGCGTCGCCGCTCACTCCCACACACAACAGTGCCGTGCCGCGACTTGCTCGCCTTTACCGTGAAAGCCCTGTATCAGCGTAGCCATGCTGTGTCCTCGCTGTAGTCGAGGCCTTGTGGTGTCGAGCCTCTCGTTCGGTTGAGTAACTTCTGATCCTTTGTGTCCCTTGGTTATTTCGTTGGCTGTTTGGATGTTAATTAATTGTTTATAATTGTGGTTAGGTTGTGTTTTATACGTATTGGTAACTACAGCTCAAGAAGCATTTATTGTCTGTTCCGTATTATCTTTCAATTACGGATTCCTTGTCGTGGTTGTGTAGACCCTGCATACTGTCATTGATTGTATCCTGGTTGTTTGTTATTGTTTTATGAGCATGTGCTAGTGGATAGGTTGCTTGCTGGTTTACTGTTGTATGAGCTTGTGCTACTGGGTAGGTTTGTTGTGACTTGTCTGATAGGACTTGGCATGTAGATCGTTGTATCCTGTATTATGCTATCTTGATTACAGTGGCTGTTATGTTATACGTTGACTGTTGGTATTCTGATAGATTTAGTGTGCAATACGGTTGTTGGTACTCTGTTAGATCTAGGGTTGATTACTCTTAGCTAGTTTCTGTCAGGTTGTCATCATCTAGAGGCTGAGAGTGGCCCAACGTACGTGTCCCCACCGGTCGGGTTTAATGAGGACAGATCTCTCACCCCCGGTAGCTGGACTTGGTGTAGCTTACCACCTCGACAGAAGCCTAGTCTGTGGCCTGCTAGAGCGAAGTCTTTTCCTTGGTGAAAGACTACCTTAGGATGACCTTTAGCTTCGGGTGTTGGTGTGAACAAGCTGCCACAGTAGGGAGCCGAGGGCCTCCCACCTGCTGTGGATCAGTGGACACCTTTCTGAGTCTTATGCATGCATACTTGGACCGACATAGTTTGTGTAGGCTTACATTTATTCGGTTTGCAACAGCATGAGGTGTACGACCTACATTTATCCGGTTTGCAGCAGCATGAGGTGTGCGCGCACACGCACTAGATGCCGGGAGGAGAGCTTACTCGGGCTAGTGTATCAGTAAACCTTTCAATTCAGTTTAGAGCCAGACACTTGGGTACTCTCCTGAGTGTCTAGGATCAGCATAGCGAGCTGACCATCTTAGCCGAGGGTTAGAGCCAGACACTTGGGTACTCTCCTGACTTGCGTACTGTACCCCGGCTGGGGATTTTTACTGTGTACCATTCGTACTCACCCTTATTTATGTGGTTTTCCACCAGGTAACATGAGACAGCACCCGGACGGCTAGAGGAGGAGCTAATGGATCATGGGAGTCCGCTATCCAGTTTATTTATTTGTTGTCATTTGTTCAGCATGTAGTCAAGGATTGAGTCCCATTTCTTTTTACGATTTATGTTTTGAACCTGTTTTTAATAATCTCTAGCCAGAGGCACAATTGGTATTGGTTTTGCACTTATGGTTTTGGATCTGTTTATCTTTCCTTATAAAATGCTTGAGTTGCTCCCATGTTTTAAGATATTTGAATGGTTTTAAATTCATGCATGCTATGTAAGACCTGCTTTAGAACTATTTTAGAGTTGGGTTCTTACAGTTGGTATCAGAGTTCAGAGTCATAGATTATGTAGATTGACCTACTGAGTTAGGTCGTTGTCCCCATGATCATCAGAACTCCAACAGCCATCAAGTATGTCAAAAGTTAATTGTTTTAAAGGGTTTGTTTTACAGTACTTGCATATAGCTTACATGTCTTTTCTTGGTTGCTTGTAGTGTTGGTCCAAGTGTGGACTAACCAGGATGGTTTCAAGTGTAGATCTTGAGTCGTGGTTGTTCGTCGAGTTACCCAGAGCGTAGCTACAGAGATAGCAGCTTTTGGGAAGGGTGTAGAGACACTAAAGACCACTTGCAAGCCTGCTGTCGATTTTGCATCCAGTTCAGTTAGTACCCTTGCGGTAGGAGTGCAGCTCGTAGTTCACCCCTCGAGACTTGATCCGACGGTGAACCTCCCCATTCATCTAGTCGAGGCATACCCTTATTTTCAGCATGCTCTTGGAGTAGATCTAGTTGCTTCCTTTCGAGAGATGGTTAGAGCGATGTTCGCCGAGCATCGACCAGAGATTCAAGAGTAGATCTTGAGCATGTCTGATAGACGAGATGCCAAAGACCAGATTGATGAGTCTAGCGTTTCTTGTGCGAGTTGTCGGTGTTGCCATCACTAGAGGTTGTGACCTTGTGGCCTAGTTGTAGCAGGACCTAAAGTCACTACAAGAAAAAGCACTTTTTATAGCTTTTAAGGATAGCGTTTTATAAAAAAGCTATTAAAAATTGATTAATAAAAAGCGATATGAAAATAAAGTATGCGGGCCGTGAAAAATTTCTAATAAGCCAAAAATTAGGTTACACTTTACATTTGACCTCTCTTTAGTGACGATTGGCCGCAAGCTTCACAAAACTTCTTCTTCTCGTTCATCTCGTTCCATTACTTCCAGATTTCTTGACCATCATCTCCCTCACACTTTTTGTAGCTTTCATTCTTGCACCTTGAGCTTTCTTTTCTTCGCCAAATTTCTTTCTCCCATTCTCTTTAAGGTATTTTTTGAGACAGATAGTTTTGGTCAATGACCAAGGCAAGCACTCAAAATTTTTCACTTTAGTTTTCTATTTGTGAGTTATACTTTGTGTTCTTTGTCTTCTTGAGATGAATATTTGATTTCATTGGGGTGTTTTTTCAAAAAATAGGGAAATTTTTAGTTATTGGCTTGTTTTTGTGATTTTTCTTTTTAATTTCGAATGCATTTATGATTTTCTGAATCATCTACAATGTTCTTCGTTGTTTGCATCTCTATGAATTTGAGGTTTTGAATAATTTTTGTTCAATGATTGTCGAATAACACTTTAATTTTTAAGTTAATTGAAGTTGGAGTTGCAAATGTTCTAGTCCTCTTCTTAACCTTACTTTGATTTCAGGTAATTCAAAGAGAGCCCTGCATTTTGGACTGAAATCAAATCAGGTAACCCATCTCTTATTTTTCTCATCTTTCTCTTGAATTTTCTCTTAATTTTTTATTGTCTTTCTTCAATCTTGATGCATTTCTCTTTGGTTTTCTTCAATTTTAATGTCAACTCTTGATTTTCTTCAATTTTAATGCAACCTCTGTGCGGTGTATAACCTTGAAACTGATTAGGAGATTTGGTCAACAATTATTATTTATGAAAGAATTATAACCATATGAAAGTAAAATTATGACAAGTAATTTATTTAGTAAAATTATGACAAGTAATTTATTTAAACTAGTAAAATTATGTTAATAATCATTTTGTTTTTAGTTTTTGAAATTTAAGGCCACAATCACTACTTCACATATAGTTTTTTTTTACTTTGATATGTACATCTTACCTATCTTTTTTAAAACTAAACCAAAATTTATGAAAAAAAAGTAGCTTCTAAAAACTTGTTTTAGTTTTTAAAATTTGATTAGCATTCACATACTTTCTTAAAGAAAGATGAAATATTTTGTAGGAAATTTGAATAAAAATTAACTTAAATTTCATAATTCCCTAGTCTTACAATACAAATGCTCACTCTTTTACCGATATCTAACACGTTTTGATATATATGCATATTATTTCTTAGAGGTCTGTGAGGTTGTTAAGGAAAGACTAAGAGATAAAATAAATATGTTGACCATGACCTATGTTTATGTGGATATTATATTGTTAGTAGATACAAATTTCTTATTTTTTTTAGCTTGAGCACTATTGTTTGTTCGTACTTTCATTTTCTCTCAAGAAAAACTCATTATATTCCCTTTTATGTCCCATCGATTTTGTTTAGTCTTTCAAGTTTCTTTTGTCGATTGATTTCTCCGAACCTCGTTTGATTTTCTTTGTTCGATTTTTGTGAACCATTTGCTTTTCCTCTAGCATTCGTTCTCTCACTCTCTACTTTTCTATTGTCTCGCGAACTTTCTTTTTGTTTGCAGGTCAATTTTTTAACTTCTCATCTCCATTCATGCAAAGTTTAGAAAAACCAATCATCGGTTCATTAATATGGTAACACATATTTCTTTCTCTCTATATTTTTGTTTGCAAGTCATTTGGTTTCCATTTTTATATTCTATGGATCATCCATTTTTTCATTTACATGTCCATGGCTTGTTGAGTGTGCAAACGTCTCATAATAACTTTTTTTTAGGTTCCGAAAGGGGGGTTTAATTGGTATATGCAAATCAATTGACCAAAATTTGATTTACAAGTAAGTGATTCCTTCTTTATTCAAGAATTTCTTTCTTCATTTTCACTTATCTATTTCTCAATAACGCTAATTGAATTTGAAGAGTTTCTTCTGTCACCTAAAAGTTTTTATCTGGGTTTTTAATGTTTAAAGACATGATTTCTCAGACTTAGGAAACACTACCCAACAAGTGAGGTATGCTCACTTTCTGATTTTTATATCTTTTTCCAAAACTAGCAATATGTTAGTATGTAATCATAAGTTATTTTATCATTCATTGATTTGTTTTGTTTGATTGATGCTTATGTATACTAAACTTAGCATGATTGTAGCAATAGTTATGAGAAGAATGTTTGATAAAAGTTGGATTCTTTTGAATAGGTACGTGTATGTCAAATTAATATTAAATTATTCATATCTTTGAGTAGAGCATGGAACTTTGTCAAACAAGTTGAGAGGATGTTGGTTGGGATAGACAAAATTTTATGTCCATGCAAGACTTGTCGAGCTTGAACCCAAGATCTCAACCAAGAAGTTAAAGATTTATATTTTCCGAGACTTTGGTGAGCTTTCCTTCAAGTTACTTAATAGTTCTTTTACTTTTTATTTGTTTCAGTTTGATTTCTTTTACTTTTCTTTCAAGTTATTTCAATTTTTCTTCCTGTGAAACATTTATGTGTTAGTTGACACCTATTTTCTTTTGGTTATGTATAATCTTATGGTTGATGTAGTTGTGACTAAGCAGATCAGTTTGTATTTGTAAGAATTTGCTTTTTATGTTTTTCTTTTTTGTATCTCTTTAACATCAAAAGACTTGAGTTTTGCAGATAAATATCTATTTTCTTTTCAAAAGTATTCTCAAGTAGAATTATAATATCTAAATTTTGGAATGGTCAAAGAGAAATTAATCTTTCATTTAATCTTTATCCTTGGAACCTTAGGAATCTGCTTGGGTGCACACAAACGAAAAAACATAATTATGTTGAGATTGTTTTTTTTTATGACCGAGAGTCGGAGTTTTGCTCCCCTATACTTGATGAGGTACCTTGTATATTTGTAGATTCTCTTATGATATGTTGCTATAAGTTTGTCTACTACTTTATAGATCCAATATAATATGACTTTATGTTATTCAAATAGGAATACATGGAAAAATATTTTGCCGAAGATCCCAAATCCATGCAGCGGTAGATAAGGAGGGATTGATGAGACTTAAGTTCAAGGGTGGACAAACTTGTTGCGGAGCTCACTATTACGTTTATTTTAATGTTTGGAGCAGTTGATATTAGATACTTGAACAAACATTCTTTATTTTAGAAGAAAAAGTGTAATAAAAATTTGTAATCAAAATTTAGCATTATATAATTATTTTGTGTACATTACATTTAAAGTATAACAATGTTATGAAATGTTTCTATGGTATTAGAATTACACAATAAAAAAAAAACTATTTATAACTTTTGTCATATCATTTTAAAAATGCTATAAGAAGCTAAGAACTTTCAATAATATCTGCAATGACAACATTGTAAAAAATGCTATAGAATGTCTTTGATAGCATTTTTTCTCAATTATAATCAACGCTGTGAAATAGAAATCATAGCATTATAATAACGCTATCAAAAGTAGATTTTTTATAGAATTTTTCACAGTGGTTAAAAAACGCTATTAAAACTTCGATACTTTCAATAACATCAGCTACGACCGCGTTTCCTAAAACGCTATCATAGACTTAAGATAACATTTTTTTAATGCTATCGTATCTGATATTTGTAGTGAGTTTTGTTATTAGCAGCACTTCGTGATGAGGTTGGGGAATGTTTGTTTAGCACCAAGCTTGGGTGTAGGCCTAGGTTCGGGCCTAGTTCGTACTGTTTGTGCAGATGTTCAAATGACTCTTTCAGGAGTTCTGTATACGCTTCCAGACGTTGCCGTGCAAGTTGTTGCACCTGTTGAGGTATCGCAAGTAATCTAGTTTGGTGCTAGTCAGACGGCTATAAGAGAAAGCTAAAGGACGTTAGGTTTCATTCATGGAATGGGTAGAGCTTTCAAGTTTGCGTGCTTCCGTTGTATCCAAGTGTGCCATTTTGTTAGGTAGTGCTATCAGATACCGTTGTGACTCTTAGATTCTAGTAGAGTTCAGCACTACCGATGCTAGACCGGCCTAAAAGCGGAGTCAAGTGTTGATGCTTCTAGTGTAAGGCCCACCTAGTGGTCATGACATTTCGAGGTATATAATATGCTTTGTAGATTCGGGTTTTGCCAATTGTTGTTGTGTCTTGTTGCGAAGTGAGCACGTTTTGAGATGGAACCTTGGGTGTTTAGTTGTTGGTTGTAACTCTGTTGAGAGATAGTTGGTTGCTCGCTTGCGAGAAGGTTAGAGATGGTCGGATCCTGGTATCTGGAGAGCTGTTAGCAGCTACCCTCATAGTTCTGCCTATGAGCGGGTTTGATGTGATTCTTGGTATGTAGTGGTTAGCCGAGCACCACACGTTGATTGATTTCTGCCAGAAAGAAGTCACGTTTAGGCTGCCCAAGAAGCAGAGCTTTAAGTTTCGCGGTGTTCAGAGCGGAGTTTGTCCGCCACTCATTTTTGCAGTGGAAGCTCATCGTTTGTTAGCCAGAGGAGCTTGGGGTTATTTGGCAAGATTGTCTGGGAAAGGTCGCCCTTCGTTGACTGTTGATCAAGTACCAGTGGTAGGAGGTTGCAGACGTTTTTTCTGATGAGTTATCGGGTTTGCCTCTACCGAGAGGAGTGGACTTCACAATTGAGCTCGAGTTGGGAACTCTTCCCATCTCGAAGGCCCCATAACGTATGGCACCAGCAGAGCTAAAAGAGCTGAAAGTTCAGTTGCAAGAGATGTTAGACAGAGGATTCATCTGCCCTAGTGTGTCCCCGTGGGGATCACCTATCCTGTTCGTAAAGAAAAAGGATGGGACGATGCAGCTTTGCATAGATTACAGAGAACTGAACAAGGTTACAATGAAGAACAAGTACCCGTTGCCCCGTATGGACGATTTGTTTGATAAACTTCAGGGAGCTTTTGTGTTCTCTAAGATAGATTTGAGGTCTGGTTATCATAAATGAGGATCAGGGATGCAGACATTTCCAAGACAGCTTTCAGGTCAAGGTATAATCATTACAAGTTTGTGGTTATGTCTTTCAGGCTGACCGATGCTCCAGCAGCATTTATAGACATGATGGATAGGGTGTTCAAGGCATTCTTGGACAACTTCGTCATCGTGTTCATAGATGACATTTTGATTTATTTTAAGACTATGGAGGACCATGCATTGCACCTAGGGCAAGTTTTAGAGCTTTGAGAGAAAATAAATTGTATGCCAAGTTCTCTAAATGTAACTTTTAGTTAGGGCAAGTGGGATTTCTTGGTCACGTGGTTTCGAGAGTTGGTATTGTAGTGGACCTTGCTAAGATTGATACTGTGAGTTCTTGGTCCAGGCCTACTACCGTCGCAGAGATACGTAGCTTTCTAGGTTTGGCAGGCTATTACCGACGTTCGTCAATGACATTTCTGCTAAAGTAGCACCCCTTACTCGGTTGACTAGGAAGGGGGTTAAGTTTGTTTGGGATGCCAGTTGTGATAAGAGTTTTGCTATGTTGAAGCACAGTTTGACGTCAACCTCAGTTTTGGCAGTTCTAGAGGGAACATGTGGTTTTGTTGTGTACAGTGATGCTTCGAAGTTTGGTTTGGGTTGCATTTTGATGTAGCACGGTAAGGTAATTGCGTATGTGTAAAGACCCGACTCTAAAATAGTATAAACTTGGTCCTTACTCAGCATGCATGAATTTAAAAACCATTAAATTCGACAAGTAAGACAAGCAAAACAAGCAACAGAACTTAAACATTTGTTAGGAAAATGGCAATCCAAAAACTGTTATTAAAACCAATATAATTTAAAGCCTCTGGCCAGAGTATATGAAAACAGTACTAAAATAATTCTTCCAAAATAGTATAAACATGCTGAAAACATAAACTACATGAAAGAGACTATGCGGCGAACTCCCATGATCGGTCAGCTCCTCCTTTAGCCGCTCCGGTGCTGTCCCAAGTTACCTGGTGGAAAAACCACAGAAACAAGGGTGAGTACAAAGGCACTCAGTAAGAATCCCCAACCGGGGTACAGTACGCAAGTCACATCATCAAGCATCCTAGCATACAAGCAGAACATCATCACAAAGGCAGTCTCAGCACAAGTACATCACAACATGCTCAAACCATCGAAAGTCTCTAACTCTCAGCTAAGGATCCACTGTGGATCTCCAAATGGGTTATCGATATAACCCCAGAGTCTCAACAGTCTCTAACTCTCGGCTACGGTGACCAGCTCACTATGCTGATCCTGGACACTTGGGAGAGTACCCAATTGTTGGGCTCTAAACTGTAAGAAAAGGTGTAATGATACACTAGCCCGAGAGAGCTCTCCTCTCGGCATCTAATGCACATACGCGCACGCCACATGCTCTTGCAAACCGAATAAATGTAGGCCTACACAAACTATGTCGATCCAGGTGCGCATGCCTAAGACTCAGAAAGATGAGCACTGATCCACAGTAGTGGGGAGGCCCTCGGCACCATGCTGTGGTAGCCTGAATCACACCCAACACCTGAAGCTAAAGGTCATCCTAAGGTAGGCTTGCACCAAGGAAAGGACCCCGCTCTAGCAGGCCACAAATAAGGCTTATGCCGGGGTGGTAGCTACTCTACACCCGGCTACTGGGGGGTAAAGAATCTATCCTCACAGCCCGATCGGTGGGGACACATATGTTGGTCCACTCTCAGCCTCTAGATAATGACAACCTAACAAGATCTAGCTAAGAAGAAGCACCCTAGAGCTAACAGT